>JALDNG010000024.1:600000-870000 GCA_024349245.1 Neodontobutis hainanensis
CTTTTTTCAAAGTTTGATTGAAAACATGCAGATTTTCTTTGTATACCTCATAATGAATTAAGAGTTTAAATTTACGCCATTTTCTTTCAGCTTTTCGGCATTCCCTTTTCTGTGCCCTGACAGAAGGAGCATTGCTCCACGAAGCCTTCTGCCGCTTCATCACTTTAACCTTAACAGGAGCAATGGCGTCCATAACATTTAAAACACCTGAAGTATAACAATTCATCAAATCATTAACTTGACCTGATGAGGCATTTTCAAACCTGATTGCCTCCATAAACTGTGTCCTGGTGTTATCATTAATGTGTCTCTTCTGAACAACTGTAGGTCCAGCAGCAGCTTTTGGAATCATGGACAGATGGAAAAAGACACAAGAATGATCAGACAGAGCAACATCAATCACAGTAACTTCTGAAATATGAACACCCTTTGTAATGACCAGGTCCAGAGTGTGACCTCTGTTATGGGTCGGCTCATTAACATGCTGACAAAGACCAAAAGTATCAAGAATAGTAGAAAGTTCTTTGGCATTTCTGTCAGAAACATTATCCACATGCACGTTAAAATCACCTGATATGATTATTTGTTCATATTCTGTGCAGATAACCGAAAGCATTTCAGTAAACTCATCAATAAAATCATGACATTGTTGGGGTGGTTTGTAAAGAACAACATATAAAATAGATGGAGAAAACCTCAACTCCATTTGGAATGACACATACTCAAATGATGAAGTGATAGTTTCTGGATAAGAATATTATCCCTAAAAATAGCACAAACACCACCACCCTTTTTGTTTTCCCGCATTTTGGATAAAAATGTGAAATTCGATGGGGTGGATTCAATAAGGACAGCATTTCCAGTCTTGCTGTCTAACCATGTTTCTGTTAATAACATAAAATCAAGCTTATTTGAAATTATAAAATCATTAATTAAAAAAGATTTGTTTCCCAAAGACCTGACATTGAACACTGCAAGTTTCAAGTCTGTTTGAGCAGGACTAGACTTTATCTGTTTGCAGGGAATTTGAATCAGGTTTGTCTGATTAGACAAACTAACTGTTATTCTCTTCTCGAGTCTGCGACTTCTGACTGTAGTTATGGAGCTGGGGGGGAGGGTTCTCTCCCAGGGCCTCGGGTTGATAAGTATTTTATGATGACAAAAAGTCCTGGAACAGCAGAGGCCCTCAGTGTCCTAATCGCTGATAGTAGCCTTGATGCTAGTCAAGGCTTTTGGAGGAGCTGGTCTGGGAGGAGCTGGTCTGGGAGGGGGTGGATGGCTACTAAAGATAACCATCATCACCTTTGATCTGTTTGCCTGTAATCAGAGTGTGTGTATAAAAGGTAAGTAAGTTTCTGGGCTCCTGATCAAGCCTCTCTCAGGAACCCCTTATAAGGGGCTTGAGTAAGGGCACCACCATACAGCAATATACCTCTGTCCACCAGAGGGCAGGCTCCAAAACCAGAGCTACTGAATAAGGAGAAAGCTAATTACGACAAAGTGCCTGGTACAAAAGATGGCTTATTTACATTTATTCATTTAGCAGACGCTTTTATCCAAAGCGACTTACATTGTTCTACAGTAATTACCAGTGTTACAGCCACTGGGAGCAAGGTGGGTTAAGTGTCCTGCCCAAGGACACAATGACAGTATGAACTGTGGGGAGAGTGAGAATCGAACCATCTACCTTCTAGGATGTAGATGTAGGACCATCTACGATGAAGGATGCCCACTCTACCACCGAGTTACTGCCGCCCTAGGCTCAGGTCTCTAGAACTAAGTTTTTACTACATGACAACTCTGGGAGTGAATTTTTAATAAATACGTATGTTTATGCTATCTGAAAACTATAGTTTTACTATGCAGAAGAGCCCGGATGTAATTGCCATTTTATTGCCCTGTGGTAAGGCCAATATCGGTAAATGGGGGGGCAATGGGCAGACGACATCCATGTTCATTTACAATTTATGCTCCTGACCCTTGCATCTTTTAACCAGTCCTGCACTGACAATACTGTATAATCATGGAAAAAGCAAAAGAATTGTCAAAGGATCTGCTGGAAAAGGGAATTAAACTGTATAAAATTGGAAAGGGTTATTAAAAGATATTCAAGGATTTGAGAATGCCTATCAGCACTTAACTTTGAATTCATATTCAGTATAGTACTTTAAAAGAAACCTCATTGTAAAACTAAAACCCAAAAGGGCAAAGAAGTAAAAAAAACAAACTTTTAAGTAAACAGGTGGGGCACATCAAAAAATAATATTAATGATGGATTGGTTTTATATAGCACATTTTCAAGGATCTCAAAGCGCTTTACAGAGTCCATTATTCATTCACTCCACAGTCATACACTGGTGGTACGTGGCAGCCATTTTGCACCTACAGACTCTCCAACCTCCAAACATTCTCACACATTTATACACCAGTGTGGCACTGGAGGCAAGGTGGGTTAAGTGTCTTGCCCAAGGACACAACAACAGTATGAACTGTGGGGAGAGTGGGAATCGAACCGCCTAGCTTCCGGCTGACGGACAACTGCTCTACCCACTGAGCTACTGACGCCCCAAAATTTGTTGTGTTCTCTGTGAAATGTAAGGTTGCACTTAGTCAGTTTTTGTAAAATTAAAACTGACTAAGTGCAGCCTTGACATTGTATAGAATTAGCAAAAATCCAAAGTCAAACTATAATCACAAAGAACAGTGAAAAAAAAAGAGCAAACAGAATGAAAGTTGCAGCTAACTGGGGACCGGTGTGGGTTTAATGAACATTTATGCCTGGCTGTCATTTATACCAAGAATTAATTTTTTTGATGTTGGCCAAAATAAATGCCAGTATAAGATGAAATGCTTTGGGTCCTAGTGCATAACCCTGAGGAACTTCATTTCATATATACTGATAAGAACTTTGTACGAAAGTTACATTGAATACATTACAGATGAAAACTAAGTGTTTCTAATTTTGCCTTGATGCCATGTTACAGTTGAGTCCTGCTTTAATTCTTGACTGAAAATGTTGTGACGTGATCAGATAATTGATTAATCACAGTGTTTTTATAATCTAAGATATCATATTGGCTTCTAATTACCTTCCTGCATTAGGAACACCATTAATAAAGATGTTAATCAAAACATGGACGGTAACAAGACTGATCAAGTCAAGGTCTGTCAAAGTAAAACAAGCTTTAGTTGGGATTAGTTTTAGGAAGTTTCGTGTGGTGAAAGTGACAAAAAATTTTTAATCTGATTCGGCTACACTCTTTTTACTTGATGCAAAGTTGTGACCCTAAACATACTAAGACCAATGCAAAATGTAAACTCCCCACTGAAGTGTCTTTTGCATAGTGCTAAAACATTATGACATAGGATCGACTGGCTTTGGCACTCGCTAACACCCCTCACTAGTGGAGAGTCTGCAGGGTCACCAGTGTCAATACATGGCACATGAAACTAAGTGTGTCATTTTTGGCCAAAGCTGGGTTGAACAGAGCAGATGGTGAGACCTGAGGATCACAGCACCTACCCAGAGTGTTGAGCAGAAGGTGGTGGGCCACACAGTTATCACAAGTCAGCGGTGCAGTGATCTCTCACACATACCAAAATAGCATTTAATAAGACACACAATCTGTTAACATTGTAAAAACAATACTGTGTTTAGAGTCCGTAGGCACAAAATGGCTGCCAAGTCTCCACCACCAGTGTGTAACTGTGGAGTGAATGAATATCGGACTCTTTACAGCGCTTTGAGTTCCTGGAAAAGCACTATATAAATTCATTATTATTATTATTATTATTATTATTATTATTATTATTATTATTATTATTATTATTATTATTATTATTGTTATTATTATTATTATTATAACTATACTCTGAAGAAATATGGTTTGTTGAAAAAATATATTTAACAAAGACATGTATATATAAGTCATTTGGCAAATCTAACGTGTCCCTAGTGAATGAATGTGAGAGTGAATGGTTGTCTGTCACTGTCTATGTCTAAATGTCAGCCCTGTGACTAACTGGCCCCTATCACCACCTCAGGCCCAAAGCTGCTGGGATAGGCTCCAGTCACCCGCGACCCCTAACGGGACTAAGCAGTAGAAAATAAATGAATGAATGAATAAGGAAAGCAGCAATTGTTTCCCACATTCAGCTTTCAGTTTATTAAACAATCAGTCATGCCATTTGTTCAATATGATGGAAGTGAGTACTGTAGCTGCTTTTGTTTTTTTCTGTAAAGACAGAAGACATGTGTCTTGTGGTACAGTTTACCAGTGTTTGTGCTTGTAATCAAGTTAGGTAATAATAAAGTGAATAATTGAATATATACTAATGTTTGCAGCAAAAATAGAAATGTAATAGAAAGTGTAATTTTACTATTTTTGTTTCCAACCGAGAACCAAATTTTTCAGCCATTACAGGGAATAAGTACCCACCATTCAGTACAAACATTATTAGAGAGATAAAAGGACATGCAAAATTTTAATAAAAAAAAAGGAATAAAACCTCATCAGGGATTAGCCAATATTATCTATCTCTTGTGGCCCACTTCTTAACCTTGGCGCCTGGTGTTTGAACTGCCTTATTAACGGCAAGTTCTTCCTAATTTAATTAGGTCCAAGCTTCACAGCGAAACGAGGAATCTATTGGAACAGTTTTACACCACAGCAGCCAAAAATGCCCACTGACCAGCAAGACCAACGAGTCAGACAACATTTTGACTCGTGATTTGCACACTTTACATTTTAACAAAATCAAATGAAGGTCTTTAAACGAGGAATACGAGCTTGAGGTTTCCTATAAAAAGTTTTCAATGGTTTTGTGGACTTTGAATTAGAAACCACTTCTTTTGAGCACTAGCCATGAAAGATAACATTTTTAGAATATACTTTTAATTCTGATTTGGCTCAGATTTGAAACTTTGATCAGTCAGTTTTGGCACATAATGAGATAAAGGGATTTGCTGCACATAGTAGCATCATTTAACATAAATAACATGGATAAGATGTATAACAATTCATATTTCTGCTCCACCTATTTTTTACTTTTATCTAATATACCACGCCATTACAGGGAATAAGAACACACCTTTCAGCCTTAAGGCGTTAGGCTTTTAATCAGTAGCCAGCTTGGTGCCAGATTAAGTTGGAAAGAAATACAAGAGAAATTGCAGCCCTAGATTTTTAGCCACAGGAAAAACCTGAAGGTACAAGGGTTACATATGTTACCATGAGTCCTTTTGGAAAGTGATTTTTAAATTCAGCCCACAAAAACATCTTGGAGGCTGTGTGTTTGCAGAATCTGTTCTACTGTCAATCTAATATGTTATCCAAGACAGGGCAAAGTGTCTAAAATGGTGGCTCAGTGGTAGAGTGTCGTAAGACACTTAACCCCCCCTGCCTCCAGTGGTGTTTCAGCTGTAACACTGGGGAATGGAAGCTTAATGTAAGTCGCTTTAAATGAAAGCGTCACCTGTAAAAATGTAACACTGGTGATGGAAGTCGCTTTGGATAAAAGCGTCTGCTAAATGAATAAATGTCTTGTAAATGATGAAGTCTTGCACAAAGTTAAAGGGCTGGTATGGCCATTATTCAAGCAGCTCTGGGTGCTAGCAGCAGCATTAGCCTTCACACAGTGTAAATCATGGTGGTTAGAGGATTGAGTTGCATTTGATTGGCAGCAAAGCATTTTTTTACATGGTTCAAAATCCTAAATTTGAATTGATTCAATTCATCGCCTACTTTTCTATAGTATAATCTATTAGTATTCTGTTAGCCAATAAATTAGTCTGGCAGCAAACACAGGAGCGACAGATGCAGACATTATATTGTGTTATTAAAACTATCATATAAAGGATGTCGTCTGTGTCAGATCTGACTGTATTTGGTTACATGCTCCTTGTTCCTTATTATTTGCTCAAAGCTCTGTGCCTGTTCCACAGCGCCCCAGTCACAGTAAAACCCCAGTTTGTCACGGTGGCATTATTCTTGTGAAGTTTCCCTGGCAGTGCATGTGTGAACTGATTCGCGTCGAACCTGCGATGTCTCTTCAGCCCCGCTTTTATAGAGCTATACACAATGGCAGCCGCACCACATTTTAAAGCGGTGGAGGGATTCATTAGTTGATTCCCTGAAGAGCAGCACTGCGGGAATGTTAGCTTGAAAGCTCTCTTGTAGCTCCCTGTTAGAAAGCCACTAGTGAAACCATCACAACAAAAGCTCGTTGTTTTTTTGTTTGCTGGGTTTTCGACAGGTTGTCAACACTGCACTTTTGTGTTCCTCAACAAAAGCATTTGAAGAAGCTCTAACAGAGAGAGGAAATCAATAGCACACATGAAGCATAATGTTTTCTTTGTACTGTAGTAATACATGATACATTTAGTTTTTGAAATTAATTAGAAACTAAGGTCCAATCCCATTTCTACACCTTAGCCCTTGTTTTGCATAATTACTAAGGATGTTACCAGACTGTTTTCCTTTTTTCAAAAGCAGAACGGTCTGGTCTCTTCCACACAGTGAATCCTTAATTTTGCAATTTTGCTTACAAACCAATCACAAGCCGTTTGTCTGCAGCAGGGTGTTTATTTCTGCTCTATCCTCGGTTTTGAATAACCAGCAAAGTTTACATACTTTGAAACGGCTCTGGTGTCCACTCTTCGGCTGCCCATGTTAACTAGCGGCACTAACGTGGCTTCCCTGTTGACAACAGGCTGTGTAGTGTCGCCTTTTTTCACGTCACGTCCGGTGTTTCTCTGATTGGTTAACATTACGCCCATAAACCCTGCCCTTGAAATTGAATGCTGTCAAGAGTGTTTCCATACTAACTTCTTTGTATAGAATAGGAAAGAATTAGTTGTGGCTAGCCGGGCTAATTATTACTAGGGCAAATAAAATTAGCACGTTAACATTTTGAGAATTTTTTTTGCGTAAATTTTTTCAGTTTAGTGTGTAAAAAAAGAAATTCTCCAAACCGTTGCACCTCATTTCCATTTCCTGTAGCTAACATGGCTGCACACTTAAGCTAGCAATGGAAAACAAAAAAGACGCTGCTAAATGGACAATTATGTTTAACAAGATTAGATTACAGCTGAAGTAAAGTAATAAGCTATCACATAAGGGGACATGTTTTTATAAATTTATTTCACTTCGTAAGTTTAATTTTCGTGTGTGTGTGTGTGTGTGTGTGTGTGTGTGTGTGTGTGTGTGTGTGTGTGTGTGTGTGTGTAGGTGTGTGTGTGTGTGTGTGTGTGTGTGTGTGTGTGTGTGTGTGTGTGTAGGTGTGTGTGTGTGTGTGTGTGTGTGTGTGTGTGTGTGTGTGTGTGTGTGTGTGTGTGTGTGTGTGTGTGTGTGTGTGTGTGTGTGTGTGTGTGTGTGTGTGTGTGTGTGTGTGTGTGTGTGTGTGTGTGTGTGTGTGTGTGTGTGTGTGTGTGTGTGTGTGTGTGTGTGTGTGTGTGTGTGTGTGTGTGTGTGTGTGTGTGTGTGTGTGTGTGTGTGTGTGTGTGTGTAGGTAGGTGTGTGTGTGTGTGTGTGTGTGTGTGTGTGTGTGTGTGTGTGTGTGTGTGTGTGTGTGTGTGTGAGAGAGAGAATGGGGTGAATGGGAGCATCATGTAAAGTGCTTTGACACAGCAAGATATGGAAAATTGCAATATAAATGCACATCAGAAGAATTTCCCATTAAGTTATATATAAAATAATTTTTGCATTCAAAGACTAGGCTTAGTTTTGAAGTCTGTCGGAACATTCTAATTTATACTTTTCTATTTTCTATCACACTTGCATACATCCTATACAAAAGTTAAAGTATGACAAAGTTAAATGATTAAAAAGAAAAGGAATTAACCTCTGAGTTTGTGTTTATTTAAAGTAGAAAAGTTGTGTGATTAATCACAATTAATTACAACCAGATCTGCGATAAATTTTATTATCGTCATTTTTAATTTTCATACTTTAATAATACTTATAATATCTTTCGTTTTATTCACATTTTAAGAAATAGCGCTAGAAGATGAGGATAGAGGACAGATTATTTGTGTTATGTATGATCAACAGATGAACAAAAACGGCAGTTCAAGTTCAACAGACAAAGATTTTGTTTTCCTGCACTGACAGCAGAAGAATATTTTGTGCTTGAACAGGCAGGAATGAAATGCAGTATATTTAACAATATGGTTCCGACTACAAAAAGAAATAACAAAATTGAACTTAACTTAATTAAACTGCTGTTCTGTAGATCTGTCTGCCCTGTTCAGTGTTATCTGTTTGTCCTCCTTCATCCTCCAATGCATCATGTCCTCTTTTTTCACCTTTATTAACAATTTGGTGGTTTGAAGAAACTACTCCACACTCAGCTGCCGTGACATTTTTGCAACTGAATGCAACTTGACAGAGACGAGACGATTTCAAGATAATTGCTAATTAATATGTACATTCACCACCAACTGGACAGGAGTAGGAATTACATAAATCACCCTCAGAGTAATCTGTCAAAATGAGGAATTGCATTCAGATTTTTCCGTCACTAATAAATACCTCTTCAGACGGAGATTTTGGAAGACCACTTATGAACCAAAGGGGTAAGATCAATCTCTCCAATATGAGAAACTGTTTAGTAGTAAATTTACCTGTACAAATCCATATTGTACCAACTCCGACTCGTACTGTGCAACTCAATTCCAATTACACAGTGGAAATTACAGTTGATAAAAGCAAACACACTTGTTGGATTGTTTCTCTTTTATTCCACTTTCAGATGAGAGTAAATGCAGAGACATATCATTCACCAGACAATTCCAGCCTTCTTCTGCATGTACTAGACACCTTCATCACTGTCTCGGTCTGTAATTGCTCAGGAGAATGACTTAATTGCCTAGACGTGTATAACAAACTGGGCAGATAGCACTCTACCTCTGCGACTGTCTCCTACTCGCTGGAATATATTAGCAGCACCACAGTATTACACCACACTTTCATCAGTTCATCGGCATTCAGCAGCAGTTCCTCCATCTAATTTGATATCTTCGTCTCCATCCTCTGAGCTCCAATGACGGCACATACACTTCTAGACTCCAGATCTGATTGTGTGCTGATGTCAAAGGGAAGTGATGTTAATGAAATTCCTGTCACTTGCTCATCAAGAGAGTTTTCAGCGGTGTCGTGTGTAATGAGCCTTAAGGTGTTTGCCGTGGCCTTAAGTTCACCTCTGTCTTGTCAGAAGGTATTTATTTGTTTGGTGAAGAACCAACATGAAGAATGAAGGTGAGGTGATTGGTCTGTAACATGCAAAGAAAAAGTATTTCAGCTCTCTACTCTTCATACAAAAAAATAACATTTTTTTTTTCTAATGTAATGTTATTCTGGGGCCAAAAAAAAGTGTACTTCACCAAAAACTTCACGCTGCCTATTCTTGTAGTGTCACTAATTGCAAATAAAAAATTGTTTCACATACGCAAGGCTTTTGGAAACTTTTGTGTAATGTCTGTCTCTAGTAGTGGCATGCGTTAATGGGGTTTTATTTTTTCTCTGTTAACAACCTTTGATGAAAAAGCACTGGTCTTGGACATTTTTAGGAAAGTTTTATCTTAAAGCAGCGCTACGTAACTTTTAACCACTAGATAGATCCCTCTACAGACTGTGTTGTTTGTTTTTTTGAGAGTGGATTTATTTTTATTTTTTTTGGTAATCAGACTGGAATATGTCACTGACACTGATTTTGATAAATAATTTTTTGTGCAATTACAAGAAAATATACTGAACAAAACAACATTTTTTATGAGCGACACTCAAAGATCTAAGACCTATTCTATGTACACAAAAGGCCTGTTTCTCTCAAATATTGTTCACAAATCTCACAAATCTGTCTCAATCTGTGTTAGTGAGTAGTTTTCCTTTTGCCGAGATAATCCATCCCCCTCACAGGTGTGGTATATCAAGACGCTGAATAGAGAGCATGATTAATGCACAGGTGTGCCTTAGGCTGGACACAGTATGGTATAATATCTGGTGTAACCACCATTTGACTCATGCAGCCCAACACATCTTGAGTTGATCAGCTTGTTGTGGGCTGTGTAATGTTGGTCCACTCTGCTTCAATGGCTGTGCCTTGTTGCTGGATATTGGCAAGACCTGGGACACGCTGTTGTAAACACCGATCCGGAGCATCCCAAACATGCTCAGTGGGTGACATGTCTGGGGAGTACACTGGACATGTAAGAACTGAGAGGTTTTCAGCTTTCAGGAACTGTGCACAGATCCTTGCAACATGGGGCTATACATTATCATGCTGCAACATGAGGTGATAAATGGCACAACAATTGGTGTCACAAAAATTTTCATAAAATATAAACAGATTTATTTAATCAAATGAATGCAGCTCATAATATTTGATGAACTCTTTTGTCATATTACATGATTTAAGCAGTTGTAGCCTACTTAGCTTGCTAGAAGCAAGCTACAACAAGCTTAATTGGTTTCCTAAGTTTCCTCATTGCATCTGCTAGACCTGATTCAGACTTAAAATAAAACCAATGTCTGGTATGTATTGCTTTGGTAATTGAGTGGGATTTAAATATTGCACGTTGTGTGCATTTGATTAGAAATTTACATGCATAACCTTATCCATGCTGAGAAGTATGAACGGTAATTAAACATTTAATATGGCCCTGAAAACTTTATGACATTTCTACTGTTGTTCCTGTAAAATATCATACCACCAGTGATGGGTGGAGGTGGATGCATCACAGGATGAAAGCATGCAATTAATGTTGAATGTGGAGAACATTGAATTATTTATAAGAAAAATGATTGCTTTTAGAAATAGACACCAGCCTCAGCCAAGACAGCTGGGTGGTTTATTACCCAACTACAAGAGAATATTTTCTGCATTTTGTGGGAACAACGTTTATGGTCAGATATCTAAACAATTTTTGTTTTCTCACTGTAATTTTACGAGCCCCCTACTGTATAAAGTCATTGGAAAGTATTTTAAATAGGATCTGTCCCATAACATAATTGCTTGTCCCATTTGCCATAAACCCACTGTGTGTGACTTTACCAGATAAGCATGTGTGTAATGTCTATGTCTACAATGGGCTTATTGGTTTTCAAAATCATTTACACCAAGGATGTGCTTTGCCATATTCTTACCTTGCAGTCTGGACATTCTTTATATTATTTAAAACATGTTATTACCCTGGATCCCCTGCCCCAGCCAGAGAGTGACTAAATTGCAGGCCATAATAGTCGCTCCACTATGTTTTGGGAATATGGATGGATTCACACCAAAAGTGACAAAACCACTTTGACAACTCAGCAGACTACTGAATGAAGTTTTGTTGGACACTTTTCAGCCAATCAGACATTAAGAGTATACAGCTAAACCAGAGGTATAAACTCTTAGGGCATTCAGCTTTGATTTATCTATTGGCAGCTAACAGAAAGGCCATATTCACATTGATGACTTGGCTTACATTCGGTTGTTTAATCACCCATCTGACATAGTTTAGTCTGACAATTCAAGACCACCTCCAGCTCGTCTTGTTCAGGTTAGAAAATGCCTAATGTAAAATTGTAATGTAAAATGTAAAATTTTTAATTTAGCACTGTTCACAATAACTTAAAGTATTTTTTTTTGTCTGGTATTGACTGCATTGTTTTCATCCATTATTCATCTGCTAAAATATTTTGCACTATTAAGACTGAAGAGATGCATTTTCCATGTAAATGCATTAAATCCTGTCTACACAATCACAAGCCCGTATCTTTCCTCAGCAGTGCACATGAAATGATGAGAATGTTAATGGTTTTACTATTAATACGAATACAGAGAGTACAATGGCTGTTGGAATAACAACTTTAAAATAACCCTTGGGCACATCATGTATCATTTCTGAATTATGATATTTTACAAAGGTTTCATCTATCTTTGACAATAGGATTTTTTTCTAATACTTGAGTAAATTATATAAAAAAGCTATGAGAAATACTTTTTTTGTTTGTTTTTGTTAGCTCTCTCAGGAAGAGACAATGTTTTGGCAAATTGGTTTATATACGCATCCAGAAAGCCAGCACTGAATGTTTCCAGCAAGAAGTTGTTTAGTTCTCATGCCACAAAAATTGCAGGAAAAAAGCTGAAGCAAATAACAGGCTTTTCTTCAAAACTTGTTCTGATAATTCAGTGAGTCAGTGCAGAAGCAGTTTGTTCTACACATGTCGGTCCTCCCAACAGAATTCTGATTACTTGTTTGTCTATCCAATTGCATTCAGAGGCAGTAAGGAAGTAAAGTTATCTCAATGTTAATGCCCACGCGTTGTTCTTTTAACTGTAAATATGGATAGTGACAGTGTCGTGGATGTTTTCAGGAGGTCGAAGGTTATGAGCGAGCTGCAGTTGAAGAGGTTTACCTCTGTCTGTTTCCATAACAAGAAGTTCCATAAATTCAGTGTTGATTTTGTAAATGGGATTATGGGGTGGAAAGATTAAATATAAATAATTTTAGGGCGCTTTCACACCTGCACTGTTTTAGTCCGGAACGTTGGACTTTCCCGTGTGGTCCAAACCAAACCTTCAGTTAAAATTCCAGCGGACAACACTTCAAACAAAACAGCTGCTCTTTAGTCCAGTAAAAGGAGGTGCTCTTGGTCCGGACCAAACTGAACCAAAGTCAGGTTTGTTTGTAGTGTCAAAGCGTGTTTGCCGACAATTAGAACTTTTGGACCACATGCAGGAAGTCACGCTTAATTAAACACATGTAGGTTTTAAAAACACATACAAGACATTGCCGATCATTTCAACCACACGAATACTGCGTCACAATGTGAAAGAAGTGTGAGAATTGTTCATAAATAACTGATGATGAATGGAGAGCTCTAATCTTAATGAATGATACATTGTGATTGAGGTTATAACAGCTCACGTCCTTTTTTGCTGGACATCCATTAGTTTTATCGCACTAGGAACCACAAATATTGTGGGCAGTGACAGTGTTTTGACACACGGGTTAACATTTGCATAATAAAACAACACCAAATGCTCACTGCAAATTAAAAAAGATGACACTCTGCCGGCTGTGTTGTGTGAATCACTGAGACATGCAATGCTGTATTGAAACCACCCAAAGACAAGACTTGTGTTTGTGCTCATATTACCAGGTGCTACCAGGCTGGAGCTATTCAAATATAAGGCCATCTATCAGGTTCTGCAGGCCCGGGATGTAATGCGGCACTCACATATCTGCCAGAGCATGTCGGCACTCTCACAGGGGTATCTTTGTTTTCATCAAGCGGAACGTTCACAGAATGCTGCATTTCCATATCACAAGTGATAGGAAGCAGCCGGTGATTTCTTCTTTCAGCCACAAATGGGATTCAGATAAAACCATTGTGTTCAGCAGTGGCATATAAATAAGGCATGATGTGCGAGTATTGGAATGGCGTGTGTAAAGGTCAAACACTATATGTCACAAATGCACATAAATGATCAGTATATAATGGGATTGTTGTCATTTGCACAAAACAATTCAATACTCATTTTAGAAGTTTCAACGATAAAATCATCTAGCATCGAGAAGCCAGCAGGACGAGGGGTCTGGTATGTGATTGTGGCAATTGTGTATCTACTGTAATTCATCTTAATTAACTCTATATTAGTGTCAACATAGATATATGGAGCTGGCAGGTATGTACACATTGAATTGGACACATATACTGGCAACATTTTGGAATAAAAAAGCACAGTAAATTCAAAATGACAGACCCTCTGATGGACGTAGCACTTACTGTATCTACATTCACACAACAACAACTTCGGTACTTGTGTACTTCTAGACCAAATAGATCACTAAGGCAAATTATTTGATGAATCTAGTTTCAGAATCCAGTTATTGAGATACGATTGAATCCAAGGCCACAGTACAGTACCATGACCAGTGTTGGGGGTAACGTCTTAGAGTTCTTAGATTACTTTTTTGGGGTATCGAGTAACCTAACTTGTTAGTTTTGTGATCCAAGTAATCCATTGTTTTGTTACTTTTATAAATCAGTAACGCCTTAGTTTAGAAACTCACTAAATGAATATGGCTTTGTCACCATCAGCTGCAGTCTACAGAGTTCAGAGTACTCTAATGTGTTCGTTTTATCAGAGGGTAACAGAGTGTTTTTTATGTTTATAAGAGCAGTATTAATCTAAACTAATAACTTACCTCAACATTGGACACACTGGACAATTGTCTACTTTTTTTTTAAAACCGTAAACCCGCAAACTCTATTCCTTTGTTTTTTGCACATTGTTTTTCTAAACACATGAACAAAATGAAAAGGAGTTACTGCAACCATTGCCCCACTCAACTTTAGACTTTTTTTTCCCCCCTGACTTTTATTTATGGTTTGAATTACATTTGGATATTACCTCATTTATTTAATTGTTAAAAGAGGCCTGTCGTTTTTATTTGTAATTGTATGCTTAGTGGAAATATTTAATGACATATCTGCATTTTTTCTTAGATCTCTCCTTGTATGAACCTTTTGCAACTAACTGCTGCAGTCCAACTAAGAAAATGGGAAAAGCCTGGATGATTCTTCTTTGGCTTTAAATGTAAAGGCAATGCCAATACCGGAGCTCATTTAAAGTTGAATGTAAATGCACTCTGACGCATATCCTTCTCTCTAGCATCCTTGAGCAATTAACCCACAGTTAATTAGAAAATGTTCCCCTTCTGTAATTCATTTGAATGAGCGTGAGGTGTGGGGACGTACAGTGGCTGATTCATGGCCCAACGGTAATCACACAAGAGCAGGAACTAGGATACTTGAATTAATCACACCTTCATTTACTTCACTGAAATTGCCCACCGCGGCTTTATGATTTAACTGTGTTTACCCAGTGAATATATATCTCCCTCCCGCACGGCTCCGGAGCTGTTCAGTATGCTCAGGGAGTTCCTCAGCAACGCCTCTCCGTGTTCAGCTATGCAAAGGCCCGGGAGCGTGCATAGAAAGTTTTACAGTGCATCACTTTTTCCACATTTTGTTATGTTAAAGGCTTTTTAAAAAATGGATTCAATTCATTATTTGCCTCAAAATTCTACAAACTTAACCCCATAATGACCACGTGTCAGAAGATTGTTTGAAATTTTTGCAAATTTATTTAAAAAACAAAAACAAAAAATAGCTCATACAGTTGCTCATAATTTACTACATATCCATGCAGAATGTGTGATTTCCATTTTTTTGAGAAATCACTGATAGTTAGTGGTTGGGTGACAACAAAAACTACCCAAATGACCCTGATCAGAAAATTACATACCCTGGCCTGATAACATGCACAAGTGACATAAACAGGTCTGAATGTCTACTAAAGGTAACCATCCTCACCTGTGATCTGTTTTTTTTTTTGTAATCAGTGTGTGTATAAAAGGTCAGTGCGTTTTTGGGTTCCTGACAGATCCTTGTATTTCTAATTGATATGATAAAATATGCTGCATGGTCGAGAAAGCCATTACACAAATGCCACAAAGCAGCATCCCACTTACAATACGCCAAACAGCACAAGCCTCAAAACCTCTGGAAAAAAGTTGTTTGGAGTGATGAGACCAAAGTCTAACTTTTTGGCCACAACCATAAACGTAACATTTGGAGAAGAGTCAACAAGGACTATGATGAAAGGTACATCATTCCTGCTGTGAAACATGGAGGTGGATCACTGATGTTTTGGAGATGTGTGAGATACAAAGGCACAGGAAAAGATGAATGCAGCATGTTATCAGAAAATAGTGGAGGAAGCTGCACATGGGACGGACTTGAACGTTCCAACATGACAACGATCCAAAGCACAAGGCCAAGTCGTCCTGTCATTGGCTACAGCAGCATAAAGTGAAGGTTCTGGACTGGCCTCAGTGTCCTGACCTCAATATCATTGAGCCACTCTGGGGGGATTTCAAACATGCAGTTCATGCAAGACAGCTCAAGAATTTACAAGAACTGTACATTTTGCCACCCAAAAACTGAGCATCTTTACCATCTGAGAAAATAAAGAGCCTCATCCAGAACTGTCATGTCCCAAACTAGTCTGTCTAAGGAGTGTATTTAAGTTCCTGTGTTTTATTGTGAAATGTCTTACTTCTGTTGGTTTGTTAGTTTGACTTCCTGTCCTTGTGTCTTTCCCTCCGTTGGGATTACCTGCTCCACCCTAATGTGCTTCACCTGTGTCTCATTGTGTTACCTATATAGTCTGTGTGTTTTCCCCTGTCCTGTGTTGGATTGTAACCTTATGTCAGGTTCCATTGTAATCATAAGTTTGGTCTTGGCTAGATTAAGTCTGTTCTGCTGTGTGGCCTTTGTGAAAATCTTATGTGGACTGTAAGTGTTTGAACTGTGATCTTGAGTTCTGAGTTATAGCCTTAAGTTTCTATTTTCATCTCTGATGGTTTTTGATTCCAGAGTTTTGTGTTTGGACTTTGTTCTTGTTTTTGGTTTAAACATTTTGGATTTGGCACACCTGCCTTTTTGTTAATAAACAGTTTTGAACCTGCCACTGTCTTGAGGTCTGCACAGTGAGTCCTTCAACCAGTCTTAGTCCAGAGAGTACACCTGTGACAAGAACTACTACAGAAAACTTCAAGCTGTCATTGATGTAAAAGGTGGCAATACACCGTAATTAAGATTTGGCCTATGTAAACTTTTGATCAGGGTCATTTGGGTAGTTTCTGTTGTCATTATAATTTAAAACAAGTAAATATTGTTAATAAATGGCTTCACCCAACTAACTAAAAAGTTTTTGTGTTATCATTCATATTCCCTTTAGAAATGGCCCAAAAAAAATCACAAATTCTTGATTTTAGTCCGTTTGTGGTAAATTCAGATTATTAAACGTGATTTGAAAAGGCACACACCTGTCTGAATAAGGTCCCACAGTCAACAGTGCATGTCAGAGACAAACCAAGCCATGAAGTCCAAGGAAGTGTCTGTAGATCTCAGAGACAGGATTGTAATAAGGCACAGATCTGGGGTAGGGTACAGAAAACTTTCTGCAGTATTGAAGGTTCATATGAGTACCATCATGTGTAAATGAAAAAAGTTTGGAACCACCGAGACTCTTTCTAGAGCTGGCCATCCAGCCAAACTGAGTAATCGGAGGAGAAGGGCCTTAGTGACCAGAAACCCAATGGTCACTCTGAGCTACAGTATGTCTCTGTGAAGAGAGGAGAACCTTCCAGAAGAACAACCATTTTTGCAGCACTGTACAAATCAGGCCTGTGTGGTAGAGTGGCAGACTGAGGCCACTCCTCAGTAAAAGGAACATGACAGCCCCCGCCTGGAGTTTGCAAAAGCATTTCAAAGCACAGAAGGAGAATAAATAATTCAACAACACCTCATACCTTGCCACAATGTTGTGGGATGTAGACTATTAGACTAATACAAATTCACACAATTCTTTGTTCCTATTGTTACAATGTTTTTTAGAAACTTGTGAAACATGCTGTTAAACACATATGGTGTTACACTTCTATCACATAACAAATTTTTATGTCATAAATTTAAAAAAGGATCCTTGTCCTGAACAAACACGGTCTACGTCTATGTGCAGCAATGGTTATAGCAGGTTGTCCTATAATAGAGAAGGTTGGCGCTGATAATTAAATATATAGATCATACTTTTATATTTACTATACACTAATTTTACTCTACACGACATCACAGTTGACTAAAATCTTGTTGGTTGAACACATCGTTTTCAGCTGAGTTAAAGCTAGGTCTACTGTCAGTGAATAGCTCCAGCTCAAAATGGATCTCTGTCTGATGGCACTGCTTTAATGACAGGGCCCCCAACATGCAAGGGCACCAACAAGCACTGGACCAAAACTGTCGGGAAAATCCTCTGTGAGCAGTGCTGACAGTGAGAAGACTGTACCCTGAGTGGCCCCGGTCTCTGTAAACCCGGACCCTAAATATGTGTTAAATATGTATTGAGTTTACGTCCAACGGTATCTTTTCAGAATAAATGCTGTGTCATTTGACTGGAGTTGAAACCACTTTATTTTGACGGAGGCAGAAAACAACACAGCATTAGAGCTGCACGACTTTATCTGAATTCACAAAAAGACGGTTCCTCTCAACAGCAGCTGATACACAGCAGGTTAAACAGTCAATTAGATTAAGTCAGTGACCAGCCTATAGACCTACTTTAGAGTTGGATATTACATGCATAAAAGGAATAAACTAAACTTTCCAGGTGTAATTTTTAATAACTCAGAAATGATGGGCTCTTAGTGCAGCAGGACACACTTTTCACACTGTAATGTGTATCATTATACATTGTATTATCATTTTAAAAGTATTCAATTTATCTAAGAACAGAAATCAATAATTTGCAACAGGAGGGTCATCATATTAAAAGAGTCATGATGGTCATGAACTAAAACCTAGCAAATCCAAACTTCATCTTTATAAACAGCACTTATTTGTGCTTCAGATGAAGTCACTCACAGTTACTCACCATATAGCAGGTAAAATCTTCATGATTTTATTTAAATTGTACCAGTATACAGGGAATTACGTCAATTTTATTAAAAATTTCCTGGGGGTGGAGCCCCCCACTTCACAAATCCTCAGTCTTTTAGTCTGACAATGTCTGCAAACCTTTATTAAATAGCTTTCATTTGGTGATGTGTGACCAATTATTATTATTAATAAAAAATACCAAATTAATATTTTATTTAGCTGTCTTAGGTTTGAAGTATTTCTGTATGACAGTTGTGGAGGTGCTACAGAATCTGTCAATCTCAAGACCTACTGTTACATTAAGGCAGACGTGAGGAATGGACCCTTCTCAAAGGTTTGCCTAGTCTTTCATACACACTCTTCTCATCGGCCTACATCCTTGTTTTATTTACAAATTTACTGAAACCCAACATTCCATTTTCAGATTCACTTTGCAAAAACTGTTACAGCGGTCTATATATTTTATTTTTATTTTTTTTTCATATCAGCCGCACTTGTTGCTATGATTGGTTAACACAAGTCTTGTGGTAGGCAGATACTTAATCCAATCACTTACCAAGTTTACAACAGAAACTTTTGGTTTGCAAAAGGGAGTCTTCCTAGATGGTTCTGTGAAACAGGTTAGATAGATTAGGGGCTCATCTGGGAATTACAAAAACAAGCCTCCAATCTTTCAAATAAAATTATCATGCCACCAGCAGACTAAAATTTACAGATCAAGTTCATATCACCCACTGTAATGCAGTTAAGCAGGCAAAAACCTGAGTTGAGTAACTTGACTTGTTTATTTATATATTTTGTCTGGCTTATTAACACTGATTTTGTAAACATGCAACACTTTGAGATGACTACAAGCCTAACCTGCAGAGATGTGTGACAATCTGATTTGGAGTGTTTATGCAAGAAATATGCAAATATAAATAGGCACAGGCAAAAGATTTTAATTTAGCTGAATTGTTGTAGAGCATGTATTACAGTTTTAACATACTGAGTAAAGCAGATTTTAGTGAGCCCACAGGATTCTTTTGTATCACCATTAGAGAACTCCTAGGTTTAATATAGTAATGTTGGTATAATGTCAATTCCGAAAAGGTAAGACAGACTATTGTTAACATCATTGGTGGGATTTCTGCTTTGAGTAAGTAAAACTGGCTTCACATTTGATGTTCTGTCTATTTCAAAATCACTTACCATTTGATAGTAGTTTTTAGGAAATTGTATCCCAACATTCTGGATTCAGAGCTCGACATAGCATAGTACATACAGTATCTGGGTATATGGCTGGACAAATGTTGCACACTAGTCGCTGGTTGGCGACACCAGTTGCTGTAGAGGCAGTTGAGTGGAAGGACCTGATCTCCTCACCCAAGTTTCATCTGGAACTAAACTGTGGGCTGTAGCTGTGCGTCTGTCTGACAGCTCAATTACCACGGCGCTAAGGAGATGTCTTGAGGTCTCCTGTTAGTTTGCCCATGCAGGTGACTGTGAGTGGACCCTAAAAGAAGAGGCAATTATCCCTGTAAAAAAAACACCCTTCCTGCTCCGTATACATACTGTATGCTGTAATGGACACCAATTATCCTTTAACCGTTGCTCGCAGTGAGAGATATGCCATGCTGAATATGTTAATAGTGTCATTTGTCTACAGCTGCTGTGACATTAGGGTTTTTATTACGCAATTTTGCCCCTGTGGTGCAGAGATAAGCCTAGCGGAACTTAGTTTAGGATGGAACCTGTCACCTTTGAGTATGCAGCAATGGTGCATCATAACAGCAGCATATATTGGTACTTTCCTGTTATTTTTAGGCCTCTTGTTGGTTAAATCCCCTCCTCCATATCAGAGGATTAAAGGATTCCTGAGGAGCGGGCGTATGTGTTGTTGGATTTCTACCAATGCTCAAGAAAAACACTACCCTCTGTGTCTCGAGGTGTCTGAACAACACTCCACACTACTTCTTGCATACATGCTTTTTGAAGTACCAGTGTTGGGTTGGTTCCTTTGTACAATATATGTTTTTCCCAGCATGTCAGTCATTATTGTCCAGTAGCTTTTGATGCTACTTTTATAAACTCTGTTAACCTCTTTACCATAAACCTCAGATTTATACCATTTCAGATTTACAGAAGATAAGATGTTTACAATGTTATCATTTTGACTTTCTCCTTATATGCATTTGTTAGGCAGGTGGACAGGTATGGAGCTAAAAGAGTCTCAAAAAAGATAAATGCACACACACGATTCACAAATGCACACACACGATTCACAAATGCACACACACGATTCACAAATGCACACACAAGATTCACAAATGCACACACAAGATTCACAAATGTATTTCTGATGCACACACAAATATATCGTGATTTACAAACTGCTTGCGGTCTGTGAACTTGACTGCATTTGTGTGTGAATTTTGAGACTCCTCTGACGCCGCTCGACACACAAATGCATTTTTTTAAACAGGGAATGATCAGCAACCAATCATATATCTCCCTTGTTTTAGCCAATCACAAGAACGCACCCCACGCAGGGGGTTGTTTCCTTCTTTGCCAATCACACTAACATGTTCACACACATTGACGGTATAAGCCCTTCTACAGTCATTGTTCACACAGCGCGATATGCCTGTGTGGCAGGTAATGCACATCCGTGAAGTTGGCCCCCCACCAAAAGTGATTGACTCCAAAATTATCTAGATCGTTTGTGCTTCGTTTGTGCCGTTATAGTTTTTGAGATATTAATAATTCTTTTAATGGTCATATGAGGTCACCCAGCCCCCGAAAATGCTTTAAAATGTTTTAAAATGCCCCAAAATAGTTTAATTAGTTTGTGCTTCGTTTGTGCTGGTTTGTGCTGTAGGTATTAATGTTTGTGCTGTAATATTTTTAAGGATATTATTAATAAATATTTTTGTATTAACGCCACAATTTCCGCCAGCTGATGCTAACATCCGGCAGCTAGCAAGAGCGATTGCTAAACAAAAATCTTCTGCATAGGGCTTCACTGTTAGACAAGCAAATTAATCTTTTGTTTGACTATTTTGTGTATTATTCAAATGATATATATATATAGGCATATACAGGCATATCGCGCTGTGTGAACATGTTAGTGTGATTGGCAAAGAAATAAACAACCCCCCGCGTGGGGTGCGTTCTTGTGATTGGCTAAAACAAGGGAGATATATGATTGGTTGCTGATCATTCCCTGTTTAAAAAAATGCATTTGTGTGTCGACCGGAGTCAGGAGTCTCAAAATTCACACACAAATGCAGTCAAGTTCACAGACCGCAAGCAGTTTGTAAATCACGATATATTTGTGTGTGCATCAGAAATACATTTGTGAATCTTGTGTGTGCATTTGTGAATCATCTGTGTGCATTTGTGAATCATGTGTGTGCATTTGTGAATCATGTGTGTGCATTTGTGAATCATGTGTGTGCATTTGTGAATCATGTGTGTGCATTTATCTTTTTTGAGACTCTTTTAGCTCCATAGACAGGACCTTGAACCAAGGGCATTTAGATTAATGTTTCATAGTTCTGTGCCATCAAAAAATATAATTTTATTTAAAAGGTAAGACCTAGTGGCTCATTATTTTTTCTTCTTGTAGCAGACTCATCCCTCATTTGAATGGTGCCAGCAGAGTCTTTGTAAACTGCACAGAAAAACTTTCCCCATCGCTTCGTTTAACTTTGGTGTCTTTTGGTTTAGGGAAAACAACAAGGCCATCATTCCTACTGTGAAACATGGAGGTGGATCGCTGATGTTTTGAGGATGTATGAGCTACAAAGGCACAGGAAAAAGATGAATGCAGCATGTTATCAGAAAATACTGGAGGAAAATGTGTACTCATCAGCCCGGAAGCTGCGCATGGGATGTACTTGGACATTCCAACATGACAACAATCCAAAGCCAAGTCGACCTGTCATTGGCTACAGCAGCATAAAGTGAAGGTTCTGGACTGGCCTCAGTCTCCTGACCTCAGTCTCATTCAGCCACTCTCGAGATCTTAAACGTGCAGTTCATGTAAGACAGCCCAAGAATTTACAGAAACTGGAGGCTTTTTGCCAAAAAGAATGTGCAGCTTTACCATCTGAGAAAATAAAGTGCCTCATCCACAACCACCACAAAAGACTTCAAGCTGTCATTGAGGTTAAAGGTGGCAATACACAGTATTAAGAACTGGGGTATGTAAACTTTTGGGTCATTTTATCATTCATGTTCTCTAAAAAATTGCCCAAAAATTAAAAAAACTTATGTAAACCTAAGAGCACAACTGTATGCATAGAGAAAGCCCTGGGTTTGGGCTGTGCGGCTCTGCATAAGTTGCAGTGTACAATGATATATTGATACACTGCGCAGAACCTGAGCTTGGATGGATAAGACCACCCGCGGAGGACGAAGTAAGAGTTTTTATAAAGTGCTGTTAACGGTACACAAAAGTCATATTTTGGTTCAGGTTTGATTATTGGAAGTTCTGGTTCTGTATATTTTGGTACAGTGTTGGCACACAAATCTTGTCTTATCCACTTGTCTTTGCCTATTATTGTTTTAGACAAAGAAAGAAAAATGTTACCATACAGACCTTAATGATGTGGGAACGTCTGGCTTCATGTTGAGCACATAGTTTATAGAGAATAAAATAATAATGCTTAATACTTTCTTGCATGTAATCTACCAAATTTTATATTTTTAACTAACTAATGATTGCTTTTACAAGCTACAATTTGGTGTTTCAATCATTTTCCCCCAACTAGGAAAAAATAAGTACAGTATGTTTAATTTTTATCCTAATTAATCCTATATAAAATGTGTTATCAGACAATTAGCCTTTTTAGCACATTATTTAGAGGATTTTGGTCTTTCTCCAAACCATTATAATGCAACATTTTAAAATCTGAATTTGATCCATTTAATGAAAAAGCCCTTTTTTTGCAAATAAGTAAATTATGTTCACCGCTGTGTTCCCATCAAACCAATGTGCTTTTGTTCTGGCTTTACTTTGATATTCCAGTCCTAACACCCACTCCATATGGTTTTAATTGTTATCACCAACCCATAAACATCACAGGAGTCCGATCCAACAGCATTCGGCTCCAGATTAGACAGACCATTTCTCCTGAACATCTCCCTTTATCTCTGTGTGAAGTCAAACCTCTGAGTGTTTTAGTTTCTGAGCAGAAGTGGGAGGTCTGTTTACACTTTGTACCCAGCACCTCATTCAGAGCTGCCAGGACCGTCAGAGCCTTTGAGCGGACCATTTGGACCGTCCACACAGATAAGAGTCAATGGCTATTCTTCCAGCAGCACTCAGCCACGGCGAGGTGAACCGGTGTTTCTCTGGGGATTATGCAGCTCAGTGCCGCTCAGATGGAGCCTTATGACCATCTCCTCTGGGTAATAACAGCATTTGTGCAGGCTTTCAACTGGCTCATTACAGGCCGCACTCGCACTGCAATTTGTACTGCTGTTTACATTGCTGTTGATTTGTGCTAATGTCACGCAGTCTGTGCGGCTAAGTCTAGTTGGGTATAATGAGTTTGCCTATATGCTTTCTAATATAACTGCATACTTGATCATCATGTTCGTAAGAGGTCCATCTTTACAGAAATTGTTCTCTGCTGTATATGCTGTACCATACACTTTTATATCATTGCCTCCTACTTGCATCATTACAGATATTATTGTGAAAGAATTTGCAGAAATGTAAAAAACAAATGACCAACAGCCTGAAGGCATGTTTTTGCAACTTCTCAGTTTCATTTTTGTGCATGCCACCGAGCTCTAAAGTCAGGGGCAATCTACACCAAAATGCAAATTCTGATTCGTAGCTTAATCAAAGTGATCTGCACTTGTTGCTCACACAGATACACTCTTGGTATGGAGCTATAGAGCTCCGGATGTTAAATAGTACATTCTATTGGCCATATTGGCAGGAAAAAGTAAGTAAGACATGATCAGTGCCAGTGTAGATCTCAAACAAATGGACACTTGAATGACACAATTCCCCAGTCATTGAGCAAAAGTTAATTAAATCAATTTTCCTTTTCCTTCACCAGGCAAGAGTTTAAAACCAATCACATAAACCTAGAACGCACAGACCTTAATTATTAAATCTGACCAGCTCTTAAGCTTGTAGCTGCTACAATGTAAACATTTCCATGACTTAGGTCTACAATCACTCAAAACTGACAAATTCCCATGGACAAAGGATAAAACAGCTTCAACTTGAAACCTACATCCAGACACTTTTGATGTAACCTTTTCTCCAAGATGTCCTGGACGAGTGAGAACCATCAGAGACAACAAAAGGAGTTACCTGGTCGGAACAGCCCATCTGATCACTGCGCTTGTCTATATCTTTTTAAGTAACAGTAACAGTTTTCTACACTAGTTCTGGAGTCGACTACACAACTATTTATAATGTCACAGAAGGCAAAGATATAAGTATCTTTAGCTTTGTGTTACATGCCGTGTTCACTGTATAAATTTATGCTAATTAGCCATGTGGTCTTCGGTTTCAAATTTCTTTTTTACAGCTGGCTAGTTGCCTGTTGGCCCTTATTACTGATACAGGTTGTTAAATAAAAGCTAACATCTATTGTCTTTTTGATCTATAATTTTTTCTGTTCGAATTTAGCACAAGCAGAGGGTGTTGGTAGAACACATTACCTAGTCTACTTGTGCTTACTACTACAGGTTATTTTAATTATTATATTATGAACTGCAGTATAAATGTGTGTGAGTGTTGCTCTGGTGTATGAATGTGTGAGAGTGTTGCTTTGGTGTATGAATGTGTGAGAGTGTTGCTTTGGTGTATGAATGTGTGAGAGTGTTGCTCTGGTGTATGAATGTGTGAGACTGTTGCTTTGGTGTATAAATGTGTGAGAGTGTTGCTCTGGTGTATGAATGTATGAGAGTGTTTTTTTGGTGTATGAATGTGTGTGAGTATTGCTTTGGTGTATGAATGTGTGAGAGTGTTGCTCTGGTGTATGAATGTTTGAGAGTGTTGCTTTGGTGTATGAATGTGTGTGAGTGTTTTTTTGGTGTATGAATGTGTGAGAGTGTTGTTTTGGTGTATAAATGTGTGAGAGTGTTGTTTTGGTGTATAAATGTGTGAGAGTGTTGCTCTGGTGTATGAACGTGTGAGAGTGTTGCTATGCTGTATGAATGTGTGTGAGTGTTGCTTTGGTGTATGAACGTGTGAGAGTGTTGCTCTGCTGTATGAATGTGTGTGAGTGTTTTTTTGGTGTATGAATGTGTGAGAGTGTTGCTCTGATGTATGAATGTGTGAGACTGTTGCTTTGGTGTATGAATGTGTGAGAGTGTTGCTCTGGTGTATGAATGTGTGAGAGTGTTTTTTTGGTGTATGAATGTGTGTGAGTATTGCTTTGCTGTATGAATGTGTGTGAGTGTTTTTTTGGTGTATGAATGTGAGAGAGTGTTGTTTTGGTGTATAAATGTGTGAGAGTGTTGTTTTGGTGTATAAATGTGTGAGAGTGTTGCTCTGGTGTATAAACGTGTGAGAGTGTTGCTATGCTGTATGAATGTGTGTGAGTGTTGCTTTGGTGTATGAATGTGTGAGAGTGTTGCTCTGGTGTATGAATGTGTGTGAGTGTTGCTTTGGTGTATGAATGTGTGAGAGTGTTGCTCTGCTGTATGAATGTGTGTGAGTGTTTTTTTGGTGTATGAATGTGTGAGAGTGTTGCTCTGATGTATGAATGTGTGAGAGTGTTTTTTTGGTGTATGAATGTGTGAGAGTGTTGCTTTGGTGTATGAATGTGTGAGAGTGTTGCTCTGGTGTATGAATGTGTGTGAGTGTTGCTTTGGTGTATGAATGTGTGAGACTGTTGCTCTGGTGTATGAATGTGTGAGAGTGTTGCTTTGGTGTATGAATGTGTGAGAGTGTTGCTCTGGTGTATGAATGTGTGAGAGTGTTGCTTTGGTGTATGAATATGTGAGAGTGTTGCTCTGGTGTATGAATGTGTGAGAGTGTTTTTTTTGGTGTATGAATGTGTGTGAGTGTTGCACTGGTGTATGAATGTGTGTGAGTGTTGCTTTGGTGTATGAACGTGTGAGAGTGTTGCTCTGCTGTATGAATGTGTGTGAGTGTTGCTTAGGTGTATAAATGTGTGAGAGTGTTGCTCTGGTGTATGAATGTGCACGAGTGTTGTTTTGGTGTATAAATGTGTGAGAGTGTTGCTCTGGTGTATGAATGTGTGTGAGTGTTGCTTTGGTGTATGAACGTGTGAGAGTGTTGCTCTGCTGTATGAATGTGTGTGAGTGTTGCTTAGGTGTATAAATGTGTGAGAGTGTTGCTCTGGTGTATGAATGTGCATGAGTGTTGTTTTGGTGTATAAATGTGTGAGAGTGTTTCTCTGGTGTATGAATGTGTGTGAGTGTTGCTTTGGTGTATGAACGTGTGAGAGTGTTGCTCTGCTGTATGAATGTGTGTGAGTGTTGCTTTGGTGTATGAATGTGTGAGAGTGTTGCTCTGGTTTATGCATGTGTGTGAGTGTTGCTTTGGTGTATGAATGTGTGAGACTGTTGCTCTGGTGTATGAATGTGTGAGAGTGTTGCTTTGGTGTATGAATGTGTGTGAGTGTTGCTTTGGTGTATGAATGTGTGTGAGTGTTTTTTTGGTGTATGAATGTGTGAGAGTGTTGTTTTGGTGTATAAATGTGTGAGAGTGTTGTTTTGGTGTATAAATGTGTGAGAGTGTTGCTCTGGTGTATGAATGTGTGAGAGTGTTGCTATGCTGTATGAATGTGTGTGTGTTTTGCTTTGGTGTAAGATTGTGTGAGAGTGTTGCTCTGGTGTATGAATGTGTGTGAGTGTTTTTTTGGTGTATGAATGTGTGAGAGTGTTGCTTTGGTGTATAAATGTGTGAGAGTGTTGTTTTGGTGTATAAATGTGTGAGAGTGTTGCTCTGGTGTATGAACGTGTGAGAGTGTTGCTATGCTGTATGAATGTGTGTGTGTTTTGCTTTGGTGTAAGATTGTGTGAGAGTGTTGCTCTGGTGTATGAATGTGTGTGAGTGTTGCTTTGGTGTATGAACGTGTGTGAGTGTTGCTCTGCTGTATGAATGTGTGTGAGTGTTTTTTTGGTGTATGAATGTGTGAGAGTGTTGCTCTGATGTATGAATGTGTGAGAGTGTTTTTTTGGTGTATGAATGTGTGAGAGTGTTGCTTTGGTGTATGAATGTGTGAGAGTGTTGCTCTGGTGTATGAATGTGTGTGAGTGTTGCTTTGGTGTATGAATGTGTGAGACTGTTGCTCTGGTGTATGAATGTGTGAGAGTGTTGCTTTGGTGTATGAATGTGTGAGAGTGTTGCTCTGGTGTATGAATGTGTGAGAGTGTTGCTCTGGTGTATGAATGTGTGAGAGTGTTGCTCTGGTGTATGAATGTGTGAGAGTGTTTTTTTTGGTGTATGAATGTGTGTGAGTGTTGCTCTGGTGTATGAATGTGTGTGAGTGTTGCTTTGGTGTATGAACGTGTGAGAGTGTTGCTCTGCTGTATGAATGTGTGTGAGTGTTGCTTAGGTGTATAAATGTGTGAGAGTGTTGCTCTGGTGTATGAATGTGCATGAGTGTTGTTTTGGTGTATAAATGTGTGAGAGTGTTTCTCTGGTGTATGAATGTGTGTGAGTGTTGCTTTGGTGTTTGAACGTGTGAGAGTGTTGCTCTGCTGTATGAATGTGTGTGAGTGTTGCTTAGGTGTATAAATGTGTGAGAGTGTTGCTCTGGTGTATGAATGTGTGAGAGTGTTGTTTTGGTGTATAAATGTGTGAGAGTGTTGTTTTGGTGTATAAATGTGTGAGAGTGTTGATCTGGTGTATGAACGTGTGTGAGTGTTGCTCTGGTGTATGAATGTGTGTGAGTGTTGCTTTGGTGTATGAACGTGTGAGAGTGTTGCTCTGCTGTATGAATGTGTGTGAGTGTTGCTTTGGTGTATGAATGTGTGAGAGTGTTGCTCTGGTGTATGCATGTGTGTGAGTGTTGCTTTGGTGTATGAATGTGTGAGACTGTTGCTCTGGTGTATGAATTTGTGAGAGTTTTGCTTTGGTGTATGAATGTGTGAGAGTGTTGCTTTGGTGTATGAATGTGTGAGAGTGTTGTTTTGGTGTATAAATGTGTGAGAGTGTTGTTTTGGTGTATAAATGTGTGAGAGTGTTGCTTTGGTGTATGAATGTGTGTGAGTGTTGCTCTGGTGTATGAACGTGTGTGAGTGTTGCTCTGGTGTATGAATGTGTGTGAGTGTTGCTCTGGTGTATGAACGTGTGTGAGTGTTGCTCTGGTGTATAAATGTGTGTGAGTGTTGCTCTGGTGTATAAATGTGTGTGAGTGTTGCTCTGGTGTATGAACGTGTGTGAGTGTTGGTCTGGTGTATAAATGTGTGTGAGTGTTGCTCTGGTGTATGAACGTGTGTGAGTGTTGGTCTGGTGTATAAATGTGTGTGAGTGTTGCTCTGGTGTATGAACGTGTGAGAGTGTTGGTCTGGTGTATGAACGTGTGAGAGTGTTGCTCTGGTGTATGAACTTGTGATGTTAGGATAAACCAAATGCTAAATAAGTCTTGCCGGATGCATTAGGGACGACAGTATGTATTACTGAGCCGTGCTTGAAGCGGTGAAGTTTTAATTCAAAAGACATCTGTGTCTGAAGATTCGGACTTCAAAAACATTCATATTTTCCCATGTCACGCTTTGGCTTGAATGTGGCTGTCGACACACACTGAGTACTACTCTGATTCCAACATTGATGTCCCTTTGATAATTACCATTTCTAATAGCTTTTCCACAATGATTTAGAGTCATCCATTTTTCATGAGGAGTCCAGTAGAGACTCTTGTGTGGAGCAAAAGAGAGGATTCCTCCTTCATTTCTTTGAGTGTCACAAAAAAGAGCAGTTTTAGTGGTGTAAATTGTAGCAGTGGGGTTCCTGTCATATCCAACATCCTAGTCTGGTATCTCTCTGTCACTCCCATGTACACATTTCTGCAATTATCTTTTAGTTTTGATATGGCCAGATTGTTGTCCCGCTTGGATAGAATCAATTTAAGAAGCATGGCATAAAGCCTGCTAGATTTTTGATAAATGACAACTGGTTTTAAATAAGTAAAAATGGTTGTAAATTGAAGAATTTTAGCCAAGTGAAAAGGTATTGTTTGCCACTGAAGACAAAAATGGCCAAAAAATGGGCGCTCAGAACGGTGCAGGAAGGACAGCTGTCCCTGGAGCTAAGACAATTGGTAGATAAACTGTAGAGTTTTTTTGATTTGGGACCATTAGCCTACCTGCAGTATGTTCACACCTGATGCATGAGACTCCCCCGCACCTATCCTGTGCGACCATTCAATGGTCTCGAACCAGCGTTAAACCACCACAAACCAGGACCCTCCGGTTCCCCCCTACAGCCACAGCCCACTCCTACCTTTTGTGCCACCACCAGGCCAATAGCAGCCACATCAATATTAAATATTAAGTTGTCTTTCATTTTTTCATTTTAGTTTATTCATAGATTATTTTTTTATGATTTGTGAAATGCATTACAACGCCAAGACACTGAGAAAGTAACACTGGAACGGTGTCTACATGTCAGTTTTTAAGCTCATATAACCTCCATTACAGACTCTGTCTTCATATAGTCTAACCAACAGTAGCATGTTTTTCTTTATATTGATAACCGAACCTTTTAAATGCTAGCGAGCTAACGTTGCTACGCTGTAGCAAAGAAAATAATAGGGTCGAGGCGTATTTTGTTCTGCAGCCTGTAAAGGGTTGTGACGTTAGGAGAAAGACCGTCTCCTATGCTTATGTAGTCACAGTGATAGATTTTGAGAAATACACAATTATAGGTGCAGACAAAATGTGAAGTGTTTTTTTCATTGAATTTCATAGAAACAGTTAAATTAAAGAAAAACCTCTACAATGGTCTACTGCCTTTTGTCTTTACTCACACTCAACCATGACTTTGTCTTGCTTAGTCAATGATAAAGTTGCAATGATAGAATAACTGTCCAAAGTTTTTGTTTTATTTAGCTGCATTAGACCTCACTTAAGGAATGGTCATCCACTACACATAAGGCCACAGTGATTATAAAAGGGAACCAAATGCATCCAGTACTTTAACCCATTGCTATACAAAAGTTTAAACACAACTTCAAAACACATTAGAACTTTAAAATGCAGTGCAATGGAACTGTTATTGCAGAGTTAGCAGCCTCTGATTGCAATGAGTTCTCAGCGGTGTAATCAAAGCACTTCAGAGCACCCCCGGAGGTCTGGCAGACATTACTCGGCCAGCAGGACTCACACAGTTTTAAAGCACTATTCTACATCTCTTTTATTTTCTTCCTTTCTGCCTTTCTCCCTGTTTCCGCTGTAGCCTCAAATGAACCACACTTACTTTAGTCTTTAAGAGTTCTGCCACCGTTCCCTGCGGAGTTCCCCAGAGGTCTCATATTAGCTTTGTGACATTTAAGCATACAACTTTTGCACTGCTAATAGGTCTTTTCAATGTAAATAATAATGTAATTGCTCACTATGCTGAATCAGTGGTGTGCATCTGGATTAGGGAGGTGTGCTGACTGCACTGGAACTAAAGAATAGATGGCATTATACTTTGTACAGAGTAGTGTGATGTTACTTTTTCAGAAATATTTTTGGTTTGTGTGAGAGCAAAGTTGTCATAATTTGCTATGCTATGGTTATCATAATACTTCCCATTGTTCCAATTTTTCTTACATGCACGTTACTACAAACCATCATCATGCCACCAGCATTGAGCAAAGTGGTGTTTGAATGAATGACTCACTTTTTCTGTTATTATTATTTTAACATATAGTGCATATTTACAGGTGTTGAAGACTAACACAATGAGAGACAATACAACATATGTTACAAACAGGGAAAAAATGGGAGGAAGGAAGAAAAGTCAAATTAAAAGGGTGAAAGCAAAACATAATAGTAATGCAAAGTATAATAAAGCAATAATTTAATAATGAATGATAATAATAATATTAAGGATAAAAAATTTACAAGTACATGTATTTGTTTTCCTGACACTTTGTGCTAAGCATTAAAATGAGAAATACACTTAACCTATTGCTTTTGTGATAATAATTATTTTCTTATGATTATTTGCCCACACTTGTGTATTGCATTAAAAACATGCAGGGCATTGTGGCATAAGCAGCCCAGGGGGGTCGGCTCAGGGCAGAAGAGTTGTGTTAAGCAAAGCTCAGGACCCACATATACCACCAATTTAAAAAAACAAAAGGTGTTGATAGCTGAGCATTCCCAGCTGGCATGCAGATAATTATCTGTGCTACCTAAGAGTCTGTAACCGTAACACCTCTTCATATACCAGTGGTATATGAAGAGGTGAATAAAGAAAAAGTAAATACTGGATCAATCTGGTTTCCTGAAGAGCAGGAGCAGATTAGCGGAGTCCAAATGTCTAATAATAATAATAATACACAATGTTCGTGCTTGTTTCTTCTTGTAGCAAACAAAGCTGAGCATACCACTCACAGATTAACATGTGCAGCGCAAACAGCGGCTTTGACTGCTTTAATAAACTCATCTTGGGCTGAAATTGAACCAAATATAGGCTTGCAGGAGGAATAAAATGTAATTATTCCCATACACAATTATTGCTAATGCTTTTTTGGCTATAGTTTGAAAATGAATACAGAGAAAGCAGGAATTATTTGGGTCAGTGGCTAGCTCTAATCGGATGACAAGACATCACCATTATGTATTAAAGCAGGTCAGTACTAATCTGGGAAAAGGCATGTATTCTCCTGGTTATAGTTATCCTTAATCCTGGCAGCCCCCGGCAGCACAGGGACCAGACAGTGCCAGGCAAAACAGAAACGCATTGTGCAGCACGACACACGCAAGTCTCCATGTCCAATGACATTACAGAGGACTGTACAGCAGGGATTTACTAAAGAGGCTGGTCAACTCACGGTCACGTGGTTATATAGGGATTATACCCCCTACCTGGAAGATAAAATGTTGTGCAATCCTAGAATCCTGTATTTCCACTTATAGAGCTCCGGATATCATGGGACTCCGAGTGTTCTTTCCGCTATTATTGGCAGGCAGGAAAAAAAACAAAGACAAAACAAAAGTTTCAGCTTCTCAAATTGTTGGAGTGCGTTAAGTTCTTGATTTGTGTCACAAAACATAAAAAAATATTTTAGTTCTCTGTCTTATCATGAACCAGGGAAATGTTTATTGAAAGCTATCAATGTACATTGCATTAAAACACACATTTGTGAGAAAGTAAAAGTGGCTTCTTTGCCACGTGGCAATTGCAAACACAACTGCAATTTCCACAACTGCATTTGCAAACAAAGTTTGAAAGTTTTTTGTGGATACTTTGGACCAAATCAGGACCAGACCAGGATTTATAGATTGATAACATTGCTGTTGGAGATGAGTCATAACCTTGTATTTTCTTAAATGTGTGACTAATGGCCTTAAGTGCCGTACAGAGTTCTTTATTCAATAGGAAGAAATAGATTTTATGTGGAGTCACTCCACATTATTCTCTAAAATATGATAGAAGTTGTTTTAGTCAGTTGTTGGGATGTATACTTTTTATTAAGCCACTGTGTGTCTGCACGCAGCAGAGTGGTTAGCACACCTGCCTCACAGCAAGAAGGTTGTGAGTTCAAAACCCAGCCGACTTGAATATTATCGGCTGACTCCGGTCTTTCTGTGAGGAGTCTGTGTGTCCTCCACGTGTTACTGTGGGTTCTTTCTGGGTACAAAGACATGCATTTATAGGTTAATTGGCAATTCTTAAGTATCACTAGTGAATGAATGTGAGAGTGAATGGTTGTCTGTCTCTATATGTTAGCCCTGCGATTAACTGGCCACTGTCCAGGGTGTACCCTGCCTCAGGCCCAAAGCTGCTGGGATTGGGTCCAGTCACCCGCGACCCCCTGATACGACAAAGCGGTAGAAAATGAATGAATGCGTCAACATAACTTTCTTTGTTTCCTGCTGAAGTTTGTAGAGTCAGTTTGTCTAAACGTTACCTTCACTCCCTTCCTTTATTTAATAAATACTCTCCAAACATTTCATGAGCATGATGTTGCTCACAAAGGTTAAGGAACAGGGGCTAGAAACAGGAAACAGGAGCTGTCTATTTTAGGTTTTCAGATTGAGCCTTGGTTTGAAGTGGTCAGTACAACAGAGTTGGATGAGATTCCATCCCTTAGCTTTCTTTTGTTATGTCTATGCAAAATTGGCAGGCTTAGTCAATTTTGCTCTGAATCTGTAGTTCTCACATCAAAAACCTTACCGTCTTTCTCACTGGCTCAGACCAATGAGAGTTAAGTAAGGTTAACTTGTGCAAGAAATGACTCAGAAGCCTCTATTAGCCACACAAGTTGCAGTGTAAAACTCATTAACCACTCAACAGATGTGGAGGCACTGCACACAAATGTGTCCAGCTTTCACCGAGGCCACGGTCGGATCCAGAAGAGACACTGCAAAAGCTGTCGAGCAGGTTTGGAAGCAGGTGGGCGCCAACCGAGGTGTGCAACAAAGAGGCTAAGATGTGGTTCTGTCAGCTGTACAATAAAATACCAGCTATACATGGAAGGGCAAAGATGTATATAGTTGTAGGCTGGAACCAGCAGGAATAGAGGGCTTTTTTATTATTTTTGTTGTTGTTGTTGTTATTATTGTTATAAATCAGAGTGGCCAAGAGTCCGCCAGTTGAATAGTGTGATTGTGCATGTTGAAAAATTATACAACTTAAAGCCCTTACTGAATGGGCAGTAGATTCTACTCATATTCACAAACAATTCCCACAGAAATGGTTACATTGAGGCCTAGATGCTGGAGAAGCAATACAATCACAATGTTTCTTTTTGAAAACATAATCTTTAATCTAATGGAGTACATTGATTCAATTCTTTTTTTTACATTCTTTCTTTGAATTTGTCCATCGTCAACCATATGTCCCTACAGGGCTACCATACACCACCAGATGCTGCTAAACTTCACGACACACCTATAAATGCACCTTCTTTATGTGAATCAGAAGTTTTTTTTCCTCACTGCTAGAGCATCTGTTAGGGCTGCCTTTATAACCAGTATCATAAAGAGAGGGAAGTCACAGTAATTTATCCAGTAGTGGTGGCAGTGTTTGTCATTTCAATTCAAATAGAGTTATTACAGGGAAATGTGTCTCCCCTGTAAACCCAGCTACTGTGTACTATATAATGTACTTCTCAGTTCTGGACCACCAGTTTCATATTTTTCCTTCCTTTTATGCTTTTTATAGAATACCTGATTATTTAGCCTACTCATTTATTATTCTAGTAATGTTTTATAACCTAATACATAATGTTGCCATTATGGGAACATATAAACCACAGGCTGCCATTGATCTTGTGATGTCATGCTTCAGCGTAAGAGGCTCAGTATTGGTCTACAGTGAAACCCCATTGTGCCAAATGATATCAAACAGCTCGTAAAATCTTTGTCTTACTCCAGAGGAACAGATGAGGGACCTGATGCTGCTCCACTCTCTGCAAGCTGTTTCTGAAACCTCGCCTCAGTGTCTCAACAGATGATTTTATCCCATTTTTATTTAGTCGTGACACTTTAAAGGATCTCCCAGACTGGGCTTTTGAGGAATCACTTCATATGTTCCTATGTTGAAAATACTAAACATTCATAATAATTCAAAAGATAAAAGCTTTACATATTTAAACTAAATGGATACAAAGCCCATCCTGTTTTAGATAAACAGTTATGTTAGGTATGATTCAGCTGGAAATTAGCTGCAGTGGTTTGAGACGCACTTTACTTACTCTACTTTACCCCTGAGAAATTTAATGGGGTCTCACTGGCCAGTCTCATAAATCAGATCTAAATCACTGACTTGGGAAATTAAGCAAAATAGTGATTAGTATGATAGCCAATTGGGTGCCAAAACACAAAAGTAATCGAACTGGAATGGGCCAATTTGCCACAGTGCAACATGTACAGCCAAAGTTATTTTCAGCTTCTAAATATTTGACCAAAACTCCTCAGAAAGAGCATCTCATTAATTCAGTCATCTATTCTTGCCCCCAGATATTTGCATATGTACTGAACAGCACAGGTCTAGCTTCTAACACTGGCTCCTACCTGTTTGAAGTGTCCCACTGCACTCTGCACTTGGCACCTGATGGTAATGAATTCCACTGCTTCTTTATTGTCTTTAAGTGTTAAAAACGGGGAACTTTTTGGGCCAATCTGATACACATTATTTACTTGTGGTGGCTTTATGGCAAGACATGCAGATAATATATCGACTCTGACTTTATTTTCCCTCCAGCTGCTCCACGAGGTGCTTTTAAAACCACATTCAAAATCACAAATGTGTCCTAATGTATGGCATGAATCAAACCATTGCACAGTGAGCGTGAAGACCAGGTCGATACGCTACAGTATACTGCCTCCGAGGATTGAAATGGCTCATGAAAGGATAATCCATTTGTGCATGTTTCCAAAATGGTGTAATTCCCTTTTAGTGGTCTCCTATGCAAAAGTGAGCAGAGCCGGGGACAGTGTGACATCGAGGAGCGTGGAGGCTTGACTTCAAATGGCTTAGAAAAGGCTGAAATCCCATTTATAGTCTGTTTTCCCATTTATAGGCTGGAGCAAATGTGAGAGGACGGATTGGCTCGTGCATGGATGGCTGGAACACAGTAATGGGCAGTAATGTGGGATAATGATATGAAAAGGATTGAAATGTACAGTGGAAAAAAAGAACAGGTAATATCTCAAAGCTGTCCACATATGGATTAGCTTTTTTTTTTGAATCTCCACCAGTGGCTAGACCTTGCAGCTGTTCAGTCCTGGTGGTATTTTTTGCAAATTTTAGTGTTACAGGAAATGCAGGTGCCCCCTATTTTAAGTTCACACAAAACCTGCCATTAACAATATCGCCATATTCCTACATTGACAAAAATGCTGCTTGAAGAGGCGCCTGAGATATTCCAGGATATAACAGCACTCCGCAGCAAATACGCTTCCATTCTAGTCAATGAGGGCGTTTCCACTGCACGTGTTGCGTTATGGCTGCGATCTGACAAAGATACGGAGCCAGATTAATCTGCACAGATCAGATCATGCCAGACCAGAAACGGAACAAGCACAACATCCAGATTTTCAAAGAAATACAAAAATATACAGATTTTCTTTATTTTGATATTTATATTTTATTACACAATTAGGCATTAAATGCAATAAGCTTTTTCTATCCTAAAGTAATGTGGGAAACCCCTGAAGTGATGTTTAATTTGAATAACAAAACAAATTTAAACTAAACTTGTTTTCTGGTTCTCCCTCTTTTGCATAAACACTTGTTTTGGTCTCACACACGTCTTTATCAATGGCTTTTATCACACCATCTCGTACTTCCTGCAGATGCTCTTCACAGCTTCCCTGGGTTCCACTCCACTGTGCAGCGGATCTGAAACCATCCTGTGGGCGAGGTACTGCGACGTGCACAGGGGCATGTGGTGGAAATTGAGCTGCTTGCCGGCAAAGCGTACAAAACCAAGTAGCTGGCACATTCTATACTGTACATTTGCACAGTGTATAGACTGGAAGTGCCAAGGTCAGAATGGGCCCCACCTCCAAAGATGCTGGAGAACAACCAACCTTAGAGACTGTGGGACTTTCATCCACAGGTGACAGGTGAGCAGGTGATAACTAGACAAAGTAGCTGTGGAAAAGCAGCATGGGATGGCTTTAGTGTTAGATGTGAAAATCACAAGAAGACTGAGAAGTACCAAAGACTGAAAGGAAAGCTACAAAAGAAATTGAAGGTAAAGGTGAGTGGTCTAGATCAAAGTACAACCTCCCAGTGCAGTGACCACCAAAATGAGAGATTTGCTCAAACAAATTCCATCTGAGCAACATCTGAAATCTATCTTCCGAAGAGCACACTCTTACGAACAGCTAAGATACCCAACACATTTAACAAACATCTTTCCATGTTATGACTTCCTATACTGCTGGAATACAAGTGTATATAGCAGGGCTGTTCAAGCCAGAAAATAAAATGTTTGTTGTGTCTGCTTCAACAACTATTACTTTCTGCCTCCTTATTGGAACACAGTCTGCAATCTTGTTGGTGTTTTTCTAGCCCCACCTCCATCTTTTATACAGCCCTGAACTAAAACTTCTTGCCCTTAAAGTTTCTAAAGTCATAGAACTGTCAAGTACGGAGCCTCACAAATATGTTTTCTCTCCAAAGGAAAGGTGTCATTTAGCAGATCTTTTATTTTTGCTTGCATATGATAGCATACTTCAAGTAGAATGTGAAAATGTGTTTTTCAGATGCTTTCAGTGCGAAATGGCACTGCATGCTGTGTGACATTCACTGTGTTGAACATATGCTTTGTGCTAAATTATACACAAGAGATGGGCTAAGTGAAACTGAAAAATACATGTTTTTAAAGTCTACCTCAAATTGCACATATGTTTGTTCCAATTCTATATAGTCTCATTGTGCACAGACGCTTTTGCTTAAATGGAATCTGAGTAAAAAGTGGTTTGAATGCTGTCTCTCTAATGTACCACCTGCTACTTCTAACAACATATTCTTTGGTACACAGAACCATACTGGAAATTAATGTTTTCTCATAAAATAATAAGGCTGACAACTATTTAGTCTAAGTGTGTTTGTGTAGTGGCTAATATGTAGTGTGAAAGAAATAACAATTAAAATCAAATAGGATTTTGTAAAACAATAAAAAAGTAGTCATATCAAACATCTGATTGCTAAGGGCATGCTAATGTGTGTATATTATATTGTATATAACTATGATCCTAATCCATGGCCAGGAATGTTACTGCACACTTCTGCACACACACATGTCACTACTTACAGTCCTAGATCTCTTAGTCCAACTAAAACAGTATTTTAGTCCAACTGAAGTGCTAGTAATATTTCTTAGTTGAGCCAACATACCTAGAAAAAACAGAGAAATCCACTGTTGAGATTTTATGCCCGTACACTACTGTCCTCTCATGTGTTACTGGAATATATAAGTAATCAAGATCAGAGATTTTGCAACTTATGGTGGCAAACTAGTTTTGTTACTTTATAGCATTTGGAGAAGCAGCCTGTCACTGCTGAGGTGAGCTACAGGACGTCTCTTTTGACCGTCCTGTAGCTCCTGCCACAGGGCAACAGTTCAAAGAAGTGATGCGGGGGGTCTCTGATGATACTGGTGGCTCTGCTAAAGTAGCGTGAGATGGTGGCTTGCTCCAAGCTGGCCACTGGGCATCTTTCTTGCAGTTTTGATCACTCTTTGCAAGCGTTTTAGTCTGCCTCAGAGCAACCCGTATACCATACTTCAGACACAGATGCAGAGTGTAAAGAGCTCTTGATAGTTTACTCCTAGAAGACCACTGACAGCTTTTTGTTCACACTATCCCTGATGCTCCCTAAGTGTAGTCTGCTACACTTTGGCTCAAAATACAGGTAGATAAGTGGAATGAGTTGGAAGTACTTGTAAACTCAGACAGAAGAGCTGGCTGGCTTTAAGAAGCAATGACTTTGTGTAAGGGACAACTGACAAGTCATTGACTTCTTGCTCCCTGTAATTAGTAAAGTCTGCTTGCTGCACTTCTATACTTCTAAACATTGTTTTTAACAGCGATTATGATCAAGACATGATGCTTTACCTTGACTGTAGTTTCTGTAGCTATAGAGACCTTTATTGTGGTAAACTATTGCCTTATGAACATTAGCAACAAACCACCTAAACCTTTCTACCTTAACTAGCTTCAATTTTGTTAGAATGTTAAGGGAGTTGAGGCTTTGTGCTTAAGTGTTGTGTGCCTTAATTTTTTAAATATTGCTTTAATTTTTAGGTTTTCTTTAATTTTAAGTATGGCGTTTATTGCATCTGTCTATGAGCTTCTGCAACAAATTCATTAAATGGGGCTTGTCCGGGTAATGAATCAGGGACCTATCTCCTGCCCATAAATGGGACTTTCACTCCCCCTTCTGTCCCTCTCTTTGACCTGCTAAGATAGTGTCATTATGGGGGCTCGTCTGGGAAATTAACCACTGTCAGGAAAGCATTAGTCCCAATAGAAAGACATCACCGGTTAACTGGAAAAATACTAACTCAAAGGATAGTCTTTAGAGGAGACTGGGTTAAATAAACTATGCAGTAATACAAACAAATGTTTATCATACTGTATTGGGATTACTGTCTATGCATTTGATTAGCTGCTCTCCACAGATCGGATAATCTGTCCATCATCCCTCAGCATTGAGAGGCTTATATTGGTATTTTCCTCTTAATCACACTACCTCTGCACACGCTTGAACTGTAAGCACCAGCTGACCTCAGCCAGTTCTTCTACCATATGACTTCTTTAAAGCCATCTGCCCAGTCTGTCATCCCAAACCCCTTCTTCTTGGTACTACGAAAGGTCAAGGCAAGTACGCACCAACAGCTTCTGAGATTTGTTCTGTTTGTTGACAAAAATAGGGTTTTATTATTATGTCTGTAACACAATTCATTTCCAGACTGTGCGCAGAAGACTAATTTCCACCAAGCAATACAGTATGGTTCAGATCAGTAGGGTACAGTAACTCATGCACCTCAAAATGTGGGTGGTTGTAAGTAGCACAATTCATTCTTGTTTTGTGTACCTTTGTGTTCCAGAAATGGTAGAAATACTGCTAAACCCATGACATACACACTTGACCTGTACTTACTTGGAAGATGAAATGGTACTTGTACTTTGGCAAAGAATTGTTGGTGAAGATTGACAAGATGTTTTTGGTTCCTTCACCAACTTCCATGATTTAGCTATAAAAATTGACGGTTTATTGTCTACTTTGTGTAACAGACCTTTACATCAAGTTGCTAATGGCTTTGCTGGCACTCTGGTGGTCACCATTTGAAAACAGATTGTGTAGGTGTCTTCTGAAAACAGCTTTCTGAAGTGATGCTTTTTTATGCAATGCATATCTTTGAGCTGAATATAACATACATGCATTCTGGAATATTCTGCAATATAATGTTTTATAATATCATATGTGAATGAAAGCTTAAAGTAAAGTGCTTTGATGTAAAGTATAAAGTGTAAAGTGCTTAATGTAAGAAGCTTGATGTAAAGTGCTCTGAGTGCCCAGTAGGTGGAAAAGCACTATATGAATTCCACGCCATTTACCATTTACCATTTACAAAATAGTTGTTTGTTGGCAATGGTCAGAACTGTACAATGTTTAGACTGTATAAGGCTTTAGACCATTGAGTTTAAAACACCTTACTTTTGCTGCCTTTCAGTGTAGCATCCAGAGAAACACTTTGGTGTAGAAAGTAAGAAAGTAATACACAGTCCAATTAACTGTCAACAGTTCATTTAATTGGCTGGGGCAGAGTACCCAGAGTTTGTTAGATCCAAACAGAAGGTGGTGATTGTGTTGCTTTTTTTTCACGACACAGCCTGTAATTACTGGTGCATCATAAAAAGCCTTGACCATGTGTCCTGATTAATATGCATATACTGTCAGCCCCTCTCCATGCTACATTGACTTTACTAGAGTAGGGCAGCTTTCAAATGCCAGGTTTTGCATAAAAGAGTTCAATATGTTTTCTACATTCTTCTCACTAGAATATGTATAAACCACAAGAGAAGATCATATTAACCACAACTCTTAAACAGAATCTGCTTTTCACCTGACATTCTTTTGGTCCACTAATGTGTACATTATTAAGTGCACATCAGGTCAAGTGTGGGCTTAACAACACATGCAGATTTAGTGGAAGCGTTCATGCCATCCAACCGTACGAACCCTGTGGCTGTCCACGTCTTTAATTTGATCCTCAATAACAGACCAAAAGCAATTAGTGACCTGACTCCCCTCACATCAGTGCTATCGCCCACCTGTCCAATAGCATCTTCAGAGTGTTTTAGCAGGTAAGTATTGTTAGGTAGATCATTCAGTAAAAAACGAGTAAACGGATTTGACATTTTCATAATTGAGTCTAAATTTTATGGCACATAAAGACATCAAATGTAACATTCAATGAGGGGGTCAATTATAGGTAAATGTCACAGGTTAAAAGTGCATTTGTTTCTTGAACAAAAATCTATCTTTATACATACTTTTCTGGTTTCTCTATGTCTTTCTTGTGTTGTGATGAGCAGTACCATGTGAAAGTCTAACCAAATGTCATGTCAAAATCTGTTTCATGCCTAAAACACGTCCAAGATGGCTTGGAAAAGAATTCACACAGTGCAGTTTGGACATAGTGGGCTGTATCTTGTGATGGCGCAGATCTGGCAGTTGTATATTTGCTATCTTGTGCCTGACGCAGCTACCTCGTGCCCGTCTGAGACAGTGTGGAATAATGCAGGCGGGTAAAACAGCTGCTCTATGTCAAAGCAGGGACTGATACGCACATAATTAAATTCAATTAGGACCTCAAGTTATTGCCACACACATTTTTATTATTATTGTACACATGCTGCAGTATAATGAAAATAGAAAGTAAATCAAATGTATTAAATTGCTAATTATTAAATATGATATTCAGTTTATTTATTTAAAATATGTCAAATATATAAGAAATCATTTAAAAGGATTTTCTCTAATCATTTAATCCACTCTAAATAATTTAGGCTTGTATCCTGAAACATTACTAAAGAATGACTAATCTACCAACTTTTTATTTTATTTTTTTTACAACCAGGAAGCACAAAAGCACTGGTTTGCTTTAAAAAAACAAAACAAAAAAACAAACAAAAAAAAAACATTAATCTACAGCCAAAACCTCAAATGACTAAATAAACATGTACATATTGGGATTGAGACGGAGAAAGAGTAAAGGTTTAGCTTAAACAAGGAGAAAGTGGTGCTTAAGAAGCAGGAAACTCACCAAGACTCAGCTGATCAGGAGTTTGGATCTGTGTTTGGAGCACCTGTCTGCTCTGTCTGTCTTTCCACATGTTACCATGCTCCAGAGCTTGTTTTGAAGCTGGGAAGTGATCATGCAGTGTTCATGTGATTGAGACCAATTAACTACCGCATGAAACAACAAGGACGGCTTTACATGAGTAAAGCAGTAAAAGAAAAGTTCCTGTGTGGTTTCTTCTGTCTTTCATCCACTACTAAATTAAAAGAATCTGAAACAGCATTTTGTATAAAAATACTCAAAATCCAAATTATGCCAAAATAATAATAAAATATATTTTTATTTGGACATGGGTCCATTCAGACAATGATAAGTGTGATAAGTAAAACACTTATCATTGTCTGAATGATAAGTGTTTTACTAACATTCTGCTCATCCAATATTAAAAAAGAAGAGGGGCTTAACAATATACTAAAGAATAAAAGAGAATAGCTATGCAATATAACAAAGTCCAATGATTAAAATAAAATGGAAATAATAAAAGCAATATAATTTCATTAATATATTGATAATGATAATGATAATGATAATGATATGCTGCACTGGAGGAAAGCCCTGTGATTGGTTAAAAGCAAAACACACGTGACTCAGAAATCCAGCCTCTTGATACTTTTTGATACTGCATTTTGATCGGGAAGATATGGATCTAAAGTTGCACTCAAAGGGTTTTTTGTTGACACTCTGGGGCAGTGGTCGGCAAACTAAGGCCCGGGGGCCACATGAGGCCTGCTGGGCTGTTTAATCTGGCCCGCCAAGCATTTATTAATAATTTACTGATAATTAAACAACATATATTTTTTCTTCAATATTCTGCAGTGATCAGTTGATTACACTGCAACATGCTCTAAACAGCACTTTTTCTAAAGCTAGCATCGCTACTCAAAGCGAGAGGTAGTTTTCACTGGTTTTAGAACAAATTGTAAAGAGTGGCTCTAAAACTGAGGAGGGTGTCGCTGGGACTGTGGAGTTGAATATACTGTATTTATTGCACATATTGTTTTGACTATAGTGCCAACTTTAATCTATAGACAAAAGAAATGTGTTTTTATTGAGAATAAGTGACTGCAAGACCATCACAGCTGCAAAGAGAAAATTAGCCCTTAAATAAAAATGAACCCAATGTAGCCATTTAATAGCAATCAGGCTCTGTGACAGTTCTGGTTCTGTAAAGTATTTTCAAACCAATAAACGTGTTGTCACCATTAACCGAGAAAGGTTACTCTTCAGACTTAACTGATTAAATTGACCTCCTTGTGAACTGTTGTGCTACGTTGTTTCTTAGCCTAATCAAAATGCCTATTTACCATGCTTTGTCAATTTTTGAAATAAATAATCCTGACTCAACTGCTCTGGTTGTTGGCTCAAATACATTATTGTTCCATGGTACCATTCACCTTTTCTCATCTTGCTGTCTTCTCATCATCAGTAGAAAAAAAGATATCAAGCACAAAAGCATGCAAGTCATTTCTGTGCTAGCTATTGATTATAGCTTGTTGAGCAGGAGAATGCAGGACGTTTCAACAGTGTTCAATAAAGCTCCATGTCCCTGGAATCAAACCAGAGCTTAAAAAGAACCATTAGTGGAGAATGGCTGGTTGGTAAATAGTAATTCTTTTCTCTATATCTTTTTCATTCCAGAACCATCTTGCATTCAGACACTTGACACAGACAAGTGGCATTTGTATGTACTTGTATTATAACTTTATTTCCACCCCTCAGTCGAGATACTACGACGTGTACTATTTAACCTCACACCTGATATTCCACTGTAAAATGAATCCAGCTATGCTTAGAATTGACTGTTTGAAAGCCTATTTAAATGAAGGTCACTCACTAAACACATCGTATCCGTGGAGTGCTGTGTGGTCGGTGAGCGGCTCCATCTGATAAGCAGTGTCAGGACCTCTAATGGGCTGAAAATGATAATGCTTGTCTGGAGGCTGGCAGCTGAGGATGAAGACCAGCGATAAGAAGGAGGGAGCTAACGCTGATTCAGATTAGGTCGACAGAGTGAGTAGAGATCTTTCACATGGCCGTCGCCGAGTCAGGCTCATTAAATGCATTTCAGATGAAATCACTGGTTTTACTAAAATTTAAGATGTGACTGTTGATAAAATATTCTTTTACTAACTAAACTGTTTTCTGACCTGCATATGAACACACTGTAATAATTACAAAAAGTCTTGTGTTGAGTGGTAAGCCACCATCTAAGTCCATTAAAAATAGTTTATCTTGCATCTTACAACCCATACATTTGACATGCACTCCTCACATTACTGATTTCCTACACTTTCATACTATATTAAACTTAAACAAATGACTTAATACATCAACTGACAAATATACCACTATTTGTCTGTGTGGTCAAATTAATGTTTTTTTTTTTTTTTTTGTGAATATGTGTGTATTTCTATATATATTTTCAACTGTCCTGAACACATTCCTGCACAGCCTGTCCCTCCTGGGAGTAGATCCCTCCTTCTGTGGTTCTCCCTGAGGTTTTTTTTTTTTTTTCTTACCCTGATGGAGGGTCTAGGTACATGGGATTTTGTCTAGTGCAGTCTGTTAAGCCCTTTGAGGCGGCTGTTGTTGACTGTACAAAAATAAATGTTTTGTCTTGTCTTGTGTGGAATCCACTTTGTTGCTAACCTGAGCTAGTTGGTAACACTACTAAAAAGTATGTCTGTGGAGGTTCTCAGTCATCCAGGACATCTTGAAAAAAAGGTTGAAGTAAAAGCATCTGGACTCAGTTTTCAAGGTGAAGACGTTTTGTCTCTAATTCCAAGAGACTTTATCAATTCTGAGATCAACTGGTAAGAGAGCTGAGTTTATGTCTCTAGAGGGAGGAGTTTAACCTGAAACCAAACCTGATGGACCAGGTTGTTCTGGTCTCACAGTCGGTGGCCATGAAAGGACAGTGTGACTCCTGATGTGAGAGTTGTTAAGGCTCAGGAGAGTCATTAGTGACACTGTTCTGTTCAGGTGCTGTGTTTGTTGTTCTAGGGTGAGGCTCTTTTGTTTAAGGTTTCAGAACACTGTTGTAAATACTAGGAAACATGAATCTTCAACAAGGAATTTTCCATTTTCACAAAAATGGCTTCCTTCACACCTCTCTCAAACCATCTGGCCTCTCTGGCCAAAATTTGGACATTGCTGTTCTCAAAGGATTGTCCTTTTTTCTTTGAGGTGGAGGTGAACTGCAGACTCAGGTCCTCCAGGATTGGCTCTCCTGTGCTGATACATCCTCTTGTGAAGCTGTTGTTTAGTTTCACCAACATAACTGTCACTGCACTCTTCACTTCACTGCATAAACTACATTACTCTGTTTGTGAGGATCTTGTCTTTAGGATGGACCAGTTTTTGATGCAGCATGTTCCCTGGTTTAAAGTGGACTGGAATGTTGTGTTTGTAGAAAATCCTTTTAAGTTTTTCAGATAAACCAAACTACTACTAAAAAAGTAAAAAACTTTTTAAAAGCTACAAGTTCCTGTGTTAACAACACAGCACAGCGATGTATAGCAGTTAGCGGTTTACACATTCCTCAATGCTTGTAAAATGCCTGTTTTTTGGTGTGTTTGCTTGAAAAGGACATGTCCACAGTAAATTGACTGTATCTTGTAACTCAAGGTGTATTTTAATAATTCTGTTGTCAAAATGAAGGGGGCAAATTTTTTCAATGGGCATGTTACGGTTTCAGAATAAATCAAGATGGATAACAGCAAAATAACCCCAAAAACATTTCCGCCTAAAAATAACAAACAATATTTGGATTAATATGGGGCGGCAGTGGCTCAGTGGTAGAGCGGTCGTCTTTCAACCGGAAGGTAGTGGGTTCGATTCCCGCTCTCCCCACAGTTCATACTGTTGTTGTGTCCTTGGGCAAGACACTTAACCCACCTTGCCGTAGGTGCAAAATGGCTGCCACGTCTCTGTCAGTCTGCCCCAGGGCATCTGTGGCTACAGTTGTAGCTTACCATCACCAGTGTGTGACTGTGTATGAATGAATAATGGATGCCCTGTAAGCGCTTTGAGTCCCTTGGTCCCTTGGGAGAAAAGCGCAATATAAATCCAATCCATTATTATTATTAATATCCCTTTAGATGAAGGCAGTTGCAGCTTAAACACTATTTGAAATTACAGCAACACATGTCAACATTACCTGCACCAAATATAATTGTTCTAATGTGAAACAAACCAAAACTATTAAACTTTTAGTTTGAAATGGTCAGGCGGACTCTCCATTATAAAGAATACAGCAGAATTTGGCAACATTTGGCAACATTTGGCACCACCTGTTTTTGTTTGCTTGATGTTTTGGGCTGTGTTTGGATTAAATGTAAATGGCTTAGATGTGCTTGTAGCTGAGTTTTAGCTGATCAGTTTGATGTGCTGCTCTTCCATATTAAGCTTGGAGTGTGTATTGTATCATGCTGTTTGTTTGTCCGAGTCTGAGAGGCTCTCGGGCTTAAAGGGTTAATGTAACCAGGCTTCAGAAAGAGAAGGTAAATTTTAAGGCAAGATTTGTGGAATTATAGTTCAGGCAATCATTTTTGTATGTATTCATCACAACATAAATGTTTATTGTCCTTGGCATTTTTGCTAATTACTTGCTAATCCAGCACAGTGACGTATGGAGGTGTACCCAGATGCAACATGTAATTTGGCTCCATGTCTGAAACATTTGCAATCTGGAAAGGAAGAAAGGTACCCAAAGACACTTAGCGATCTCTAGAGTCCCATGTTGGTGAATTGGCTTTCGACCAATACCAGTGTAAGTTTTTTCATTCTGCAGTTACTGAAGCGGCAGAAATGTTTTGGGTTCACGATACAGCTGGCTCACTTAAGGCCATGTCTTCGTCGTTGTCTTTCAGTGTTCTGACATTAATGGTGGGTTGAGCTGGAAGGCCTTTAATAATCCGTCGTACATTTTGACGTACAGTGGCCCTGGTTAGTGTTTTCAGTTCTAATAACAGGCTGCAGTGGGGCGCAGATGCCGCAGTGACGCTCAGGACCCCTGTGTGTTGTGGACAGACGCTGACTGTGGTGAGACTACCTCAGAGCTGCGGCACATGTTCTGCTTTTAATTTGGCTCATCTAAATGAAATAGCGACACGTGTCAACAGGAAACGGAGATGCAAGCTGCAGAGAGCATCTCGAGTGATGATGAATTATTGTCTTTATTTCTGTGATGTTTTTTAAGGTCTGTTTTGGTCTATCCCTCTTTTAACTCTGTGTTCAGACAGACGTAATGTAGCATAATGGGAATAATTAATTAGGCCTGTCTGTGTCAATGTTCTGAACTTTACAGGGGCTTTGTTGTATTGAAAACTGCTAAAAGGCGGTCTTGCTTTTGAATGTTTTGGTCAAACCAAAAGACCAAATAAACTACCAAAAATATATGCAGCCAACTGTTATTACTTGTTTATGATGATATAAACGAATAGGGAATCCCAAACATTATTTCTAACAAACATTTGATTCACTACTTTACTGAATGTCCTCAGTTGCACCTGGTTGTGTGGTATTGTCTGGTTTACAATGTCTCATGGGGAAATCTGCCCTGAAATAAAAGTTGTATATTCAGTTATACTTGAGTTTAATATTTAGATAAGTCAAATGCACTGCAGATAGAGTATTGTATCAACAATAGAAACAAATGACCTTGTAAAACAGTGCTGTTTTCTTAACAGGTTGTGATCATATGGGCTGCCCATTTAGTCCAATTTGTCAGTCAAGCGTCTGTTCTGTTGTGCACTTGCTGTAATGGTAAGAGGAAAATGCATATGGAAGTGCTCTTTTACCGCATGCATCTGAAAATTGCAGTCTACTCAAGCAGGACGCTGCGCCCTTTATGGTTATGGTTGTCTGTAATTTACACAAATTCCCACTGTCACATTACAGACAAGTAAACAATTTCTTTGATGTGCATTTCCATCTTGCTTTTTTCCAAGTGCTGCTTTTACTCGGAGCAACAAAACAGTTTGAAAAAGCTGCTCAGTGAAGCCTGACATTTTTTCTGACAAGGTCATCAAAATGCAAAGCTCTCTAATGACCCGCTGAAACTGCTTCCATTGATTTATTGACTGGAAGAATTCACCTTAAACCAGAAATCCAGCAACATGTGTACACTACAGATGAGCTGTGACCTGACTTTAAAATATTCATAGATTTTTTTTAAACAACATACAATCAATAAAATGTGAAAAGGACCTAATGAGTAGCTTTGTGGCACTCCTATCTGTTGTATGTCTAAAGAAATGTCAAATTGTGCAAAAAAAAATAACATACCAAATAAATACAGTAACTAAAGATCACCTGTTTTGCCTATATAATGAAATGTTTCACACACTAAGGTTGAGTGCAGCAACACCACAAGTTTGAATAGTTTTATCTCACTCAGGTTCTGCCCAAAGATTACAAAAAAAACATGCAAAAACACTATAGACTGCCTTCAGTATGTTCATAATTGAAGGAGACAAACACCACTCCTGAGGGGTTTGTTCTCAATCAAGTCAATAAATAAATGAATATCTGGAATCCTCTGCGCTGCAGCTAACAAACCAGGATTGGTGTCATGCTCTTTGCAATTTAACCGGCAATTTGAGCTAGGGAATCTGCAGAGCCATCAACATAAATCGGGACAAAAGTCTCCAGACTAACAAAAGTTATTTCACAACCCAGTTATAGATTAGAAATATGTGGCTTGTTTCATTTAAAGAATATCAGTGAGGCTTTCTTTTTGAAAGAAGGTCGGACCAAGGTGCATGAGCAAAAGGCTATTCACTCAAACAATCAATCAAGGTCCATTTTTGTTACCCAGTTTTTTTATGTGTATATATATATATATATATATATATATATATATATATATATATATATATATATAACAACAAACCTTGAAACTAGAGAATATATATATTCTCTAGTTTCAAGGTTTGTTGTTAGAATTACACCTTCAGTCTGTAAAAAGGGGCGGCAGTGGCTCAGTGATAGAGCGGTCGTCTTTCAACCGGAAGGTAGTGGGTTCGATTCCCGCTCTCCCCACAGTTCATACTGTCGTTGTGTCCTTGGGCAAGACACTTAACCCACCTTGCCTTGTTTGAATGTGTAAGAATGTTCAGTGAATGTATGTGGTGTTGGTCGGAGAGGCCATAGGCTCAAAATGGCTGCCATGTCTCTGTCAGTCTGCCCCAGGGCATCTGTGGCTGCAGTTGTAGCTCACCATCACCAGTGTGACTGTGTATGAATGAATAATGGACGGCTCGTAAGCGCTTTGAGTCCCTTGGTCCCTCGGGAGAAAAGCGCAATATAAATCCAATCCATTATTATTATTATTAAAATATCCTTCCATAGAGCGAATAACAATGGTTTGTGTAGGTATGGTATACAGTGATTTATTTCTCTTAAAAAAAAATAAATAAATAAATACAGAGATTTATTTGTTCCCCTTCGCTTACCGAGCTCATGAATGTTGCATGAATAATAAATGTTTCAGCAATGTAAAACTGACTTGCATTGTTGCATCAGGAGATAGATTTTTCTCGACCGGGCCGTGCCCTTGCTTTAAAACATTGTAAGTGGTTGATTTGATCTGGCAGCTGGGGTTGTGTTGAAACATGGAAATGTATAGACGTGCAGTGTTCTACATCACCGCCTTTTAAATCAGGCATCAGGAAATGTGCACTCAGGTTGAGACGCAAACACTTCAGCTTAAAGCACCGGCAGTCAAAGGTAGAGGTAGGTGAGGTCTATGTAGAGAAAGATTAGAAACTATAAATAAAGACTTTGAAATGCTGATAAAAATACTGATGATAAAAAAAACTGTATCTGCGGTTAGTTGAATAACCCACTAATAAAACCACACTTGTGCACAGGTCACATCAGGTGTAATTTCCCCTGACCCTAAGTTTGTGAAGCTAGCTATATTAAGCATGTTAGTTATGCTGCTGAGATTGTATATATACTTTATATTATTTTATTGCATGCGCATCTTTCTTTTACTTTTTGCAGTTTACCTGTCTAAGGTCCCCTCTGTGGGATTAATATAGTCCTATCTCATTTTATCCTTCTTTTAATTAATTCTGGTCATAGCCACCTTATTCATAACCTTGCACTGCAGGTGGGATTGTTTTAGTTTACAAACTCAATAAAATCTGTCTTGAACTGCTCCAAGCAAAGTGTTTGCGTCCAAATTTTAGCCAAACTTGGCCGGTGTGTCCCATGATGTAGCAGTACTGACAGGTCTGTGCGTGTTTCAGGTTCAAAGATAAAGTCTGTTTCACTGTTAAAAACGTAAATATGGTGCTGCACTGATTGGATAAAACTGTGGTTAATAAATCAAATCACTGACCTGGAATTTATTTAAAGTACATGTTTTTTTGCAGATTCTTTCAACAGGAGCCCTACCAGATTGTACAATAGAACAGGCTATATAATGTGGAGCAGTTCTATCAGGAGCAGAGTCAGGTTACCTTGTCCATTCCACTGACAAGATATTTAGAAAATTACTAATACAATTACTAATAATGTTGCTGAGGGTTAGCCAGAAAGCCAGACTAGTTTTTCCTTCTCTCTTTAAATTTCATACAGTTGAAGTATTCTTGATCTCAGCTTTATGGCATTTATGTCACATATTTTCAATTGACAGAGCATACCACATGATCCATAATGACCTGGGCTCAAATCCTAGCTTGGCTCAATTTGCTCGATGTTATTCCAAACTCTTTCCCTTGGCTAGCATTTTTATTCATTAATTGTACAACAAAGTGGAAAAGCTCCAGCTGTGTAAAATCCCAGCACTTTCCTCCTCTTAGCCCTCCTCTGGGCCCTGCCCCCTTTAGAAGCCCCACCCCAGAAGCTATAATTAGAAAGCCAGCTCACCTGGGTTCTTCCTTTGTTCTGAAGCAGTAAAGCTGGCCTGGTGGAGTCCTCCTGATTCTTTTTTGTCTATCCATATTCATAGTTTCATCTACCTTTTGAATATGTTATGGTAAACCAATTGCTAAATTTGGTAACTTACTTATGATTTAACTACATCTACATAATTTGAGATTATTTATGCCTAGACACTGTCATGTATCACCATTATTAAAGATTTGTTATTTATTTTTTATTTTTTGTAGATAAACAAATACTATCCAGTCCTTCAATCAGATTTACCAGCTCAATAAATATCCTAAATTGGTCATTGGTTTTTGCTCGATCTGTCCATTAAGTTGATCATCATCATACCCTGGAACCAGAAATCTGGGCTAAGATACAGTTGCATTCCCTAATATTTTATACAAGCCTGACCTAATCTGCATTAGGCTACTAATACATTAATATAACTGCTCATTCGTTTGTGTAAGTACTGTGTCAACACCTACATGTCTTTGGACAGTGAAAACACATGGTTGAACCCTCAGTAGCACGGGGAGGACATTTAAACACAAACTCATGAACTTCTTGACCTTTTTGGATTCTGTTAAAACTTTCAATAATGGCAATATGTTTCTGAAAACACTTGCCCAATAACACTTAACAAACACAATGTTGGGACTAATAAACAATTACACATCAATGAAAAAGTAAAAGGTCACTGGATTATTATCACACTATACATTGCTAAAGGTTTACTCCGTAAAGTCTGTGTCCATTGATTTCTTCTCAGTGCCATTTTTTTGACTTGTCAGATGTGTTTATCAAGACATAACCTTATTATGTTAACATAAATGCCAATAAGAAACACATTTCTGGGAAAAATCAATACTTAGATTTTTAATATCCAATTGTTCTATGAAATGCCACTGGGATCAATCACATGGAAGATCAGAAAAAAAAATCCCACATTGTCTCAACAAAATGTCAAATACACTGCTGCAATATCAAACAGGAACGGCAAAGAAATCATAGTTTGAACTCTAATATGCGTCTGACATAAATTATAAGTAGTGCAATAAAATGCTGAAAATGCAAAAAAATAAACTTGACATGTATCGATTGGCTGTCCAAACTCGAGATCTGTAGTCTGCTCTGTCTAAGTTGCCAAAAAGATTTAAATATTGATTTACTGACTCTTCCACTTAAACACGTCCAAGCTTTTGGTCTGCATTATGTCAAAATATTGTCATTTGTCAGTGGACATAAAACGTGTATAATAATAATAATAATAATAATAATAAATATAGCTGCAAGCAGCCATGACGGGGCCAAGCACTAGGCCGGCATTCAATCTCATGCCGACATAGCCGGCAGCATCAGACCAACGGCAGTAAGCATATAAAGACATTTCAATAAGACTTCAGTCTAAATGGCTGAAAAATCATCAATACGGTCTTTAGCACTTTGATTGAATGGTTTATCACGGTCGACCAGTAACCAAACTGATGTGTGAAACAACTAGAGTGCTCAAACTCTGCAGGCAGACTCAATGTGTTGATGGCCGGCAGCATCAGACCAATGGCAGTAAGCAGTTAAAGACATTTCAATAAGACTTCAGTCTAAATGGCTCAAAAATCATCAATACGGTCTTTAGCACTTTGATTGAATGGTTTATCACGTCCAATCCAGAGGCAGCGCAGTAACCACACTGATGTGTGAAACAACTAAGGTCCTCAAACTCAGCAGGCAGACTCAAGTCATGGTTGACATAACACGTACTAAGTTTGGTTAGAAAATATTAAAGCATTGCAGAGATATAGCCTGACTTTTATTTTTGTGCGCACTAAGTTGATTTCATTTGCGCAGTATTCGACAACGGTTTGACGAATCAACTTTCTTTTAATAACTTTTTGTCATCATAGTCTGAAGAAGATCTGGTTCAATTTTGGTGAAAATCGGACAAACGGTGTGGGAGGAGTTCGAAAAAGTAGGTTTTTAAAGAAAGACAACATGGCAAAATGGATGTTTGTCCGAATAGGACATATTTGGTATCTGTGCTCTCGGCTTGATCCAGTGAAAACATTAAGACCATTTGTTTTACAATAGGTTAACGTAATAAAAAGTTATTAGCATATTTATTGATTTGGGTTATAACTTTTGACCACAAGGTGGCGCTGCCCCAAAACTTTTGAGTACCTTCAGGGCTTGGTCGAAGACACATACCAAGTTTTGTAATGATGCAGCAATGCGTTCAAAAATATAGCACTTTTTGACAATATTCATAATGGCGGCGCTCAAAATGGCGATATGGGAAAATTTGGTATCGCAGGACTCGGCATGACGCACTGAATCTAAAGAGACCAGTTTTATGATTTTTGGCAAAAGCGTTCAGAAGATATAAGCAAATAATTCACTTTTTCATATCTCCTGACCACTAGGAGGCGCTGCGCCAAAACTCTGCAGGCATCCTCAAATCTTAGTTGCAATAACATGTACTAAGTTTGGTGAGAATATGTTAAAGCATTGCAGAGATATAGCCTGACTTTCATTTTTATGCGCATTAAGTCAATTTTATTTGCGCGGTATTCGAAAACGGTTTGACGAATCAACTTTCTTTTAATAACTTTTTGTCAGCATAGCCGGAAGATGATCTGGTTCAATTTTCGTGATAATCGGACAAACGGCCTAGGAGGAGTTCGCAAAAGTAAATTTTTTAGAAAATTCAAAATGGCGGAAAAACTATCATGGCGGAAAATGACGTGCAATCGAATCGTCATGAGCTAAGGAATCAGAGGAAAAAAGAATTTTAATTCTAGGCCTTACGGTTCAAAAGTTATTAACATAAACATAAGTCCGACTTTGGACAGTTGGTGGCGCTAGAGGGATTAAGGTAGACACTTCAGATTTGTTAGGATGACAGTTCACACTGTCCACTATGAGTGTACCAAATTTCACAACTTTTTAGCATACGGTTCTATAGGCTGCCATAGACTTACATTGCAGGATAATAATAAGAAATCTAACGGTTTCAATAGGGTCTACGCACCTTCGGTGCTTGGCCCCTAATAACAGAAAATAGCCCTTAGGCCTAGTTTTAGTCAAAACTTTATATGTTAACAATAACACTAATGTCCACACATACCCAGATGAGAACCAGTCCAATAAGATGTTGTGCATCTACAGTTGTGTTGACATTGATGATTGATTAGCAAATAAACAGATTTTTTTTTTTTAAGAATTGTTATGGCGCTTGCTTTTTGGGTTGAAAACTCTGCATTCAATGTCTACTGTCTACTAAATGTCTATTACATTTAATGCAAGCTGAACCTGTGAAAGAGTGAGTTCCTAAAAGCGCAATATAAATATAATCCATAATTATAATTCTGTTAATTGTTAAACAACACAAGATCAAACATACATAATATTTGTAGAATATTTGATTATATGCATTTTAACATTGGCTAGCTAGACTTGCACAGTTTCAGTCGCTGCTGATGGATGTGCAGTGAACACTGGTAAGATTTGTGTCCGACTTGCTCTGACCTCAAGAGTGCTAAAATAATAGAAACCTTGTGGGATCAAATGAGAGCAGCTGCCTGAGCCGCAGTTGTTCAGGAGCAACAGCAGCAGCAACTACACAGCGGAGTGCGTTAAATTGACGTTAAAATGGCGACTTGTCAGCAGTGAACTGACATCTGAGTGGAACTGAGTTTAGTGTTGATCAAAAATAGCTGACACTGCACTGCCTCTCAGTCCACCAGCCCTGAACCACAAACTGTCCAACTTAACATTAGGCACTTTCATTCACAAGCCAGGCTAGGAACTCTTTCCTATTCTATAATAATAATAATGCATTGGATTTATATTGCGCTTTTCTCCCAAGGGACCATGGGACTTACAGGCCGTCCATTATTCATTCACTCCACAGTCACACACTGGTGGTGGTAAGCTACATCTGCAGCCACAGATGCCCTGGGGTAGACTGACAGAGACGTGGCAGCCATTTTGCGCCTACGGCCTATCCAACCATCACCACATACATTCACTAAACAATCTTACACATTCATACGAGGCAAGGTGGGTTAAGTGTCTTGCACAAGGACACAACGACAGTATGAACTGTGTGGGAAACGGGAATCGAACCGCCTACATTCCGGTTGAAGGACGACCGCTCTACCGCTCTAAGAAGTTAGTCTGGTACCCTGATGCTTGCATTCAATTTCAAGAGCGGGGTTTCTGTGTGTAATGTTAATCAATCAGAGAAACACGTGACGTGACGCAAAAAAAAGGCGAAACCACAGCAGCTTTTTGTCAACAAGAAAGTCTCATGAGTGCAGCTAGTTAACTTTGGCAGCAGTAGAGCGGACTACAAAGCGTTTTTATTGTTTTTATACTATGCTGGTTATTCAAAACCGAGGCAAGAGCAGAAATAAACTGCATCTTGGTACCAGCGTTTGCCATGTTGAATGAGTTGAACTAGCCGTGCGAGCCAGTTACTTGTGCCTGATGTAGCCATTAAACCACACCCTGCTGCAGACAAACAGCTTGTGATTGGTCCGTCCGCAAAATTGCAGAAGGGATTTGCTGTGAGAAAGTGATCAGACGGTTCTGCTTTGTAAAAGGGGAAAATGGTCTTGTATACCAGGCTAAAAGCCAGGCGCAAATAATTTTTAACGCATCTACTGCTCTATCCATAAAAAGAAAGAGTCAAATTTAGGGTCTACAACTGGCTCACTCAAATTAGAAATACCACTGCTTTAGTTGCCACATCTTGAGGACGTCATATCCTAGTTTGTCTTTGATCATGTAATCATATTCCGAACGAGAAACTGGGATATGCTACTTGGATGACTCAGATGTGATTACAGATGTAACTCCCTGTATTCTGGAGACCCAACATCACAGACTGAAGGCTTTCAAACAGAAACAATCAAGATCAAAAACTCTTTAATAAACCCACTCTTTTCTCTTTTTATGCCTATGGTATGAGACTTTCTAAACTGGGTGTTTTTGCCTTAAAACCCCATCACATTGTTCCGCCTCTGTTTTGAGACAAACCCCTCAACAGGCTGGAGCTTAAAGGCAGTGGACCTTCTCTGAAGTCAGGACTTAGCTCTACATTTAAAAAATAAAAAAATATCTGTTATCATTTCTGACAGAAGCTACTTTTCACTCATTCAAGAAAGAGACTGAAGTGCTCCGACAACACACACAAACCTAAAATCACAGCGGGTGCTCTTACCTTTGACTTGACCCTTCATGTAGCACAGACCTTTTAATGTGGGCTTCAGTTTTAACAGTCTCATAGGCTGCTGCAGGAGGACTCCAGCTGACTACAGCTTACATTCTACAACTCTAAATACAAAACATAAAATAATAATCAACATTTGTTGTTTAATAGGCATTTATTTGTTGCTCTATTGACATTCAATATGGACATTAAATTAGTAAACAAAACAGGTAACATAATAAAACTAAACCCTCACTGCCCAAGCACATTCTATGCAGGTCAAAATAAGATTTTAAAAACAAATAATATAAAATATATAACACGCCCAATTTAAAGCCATTTTGGGTCTACTTCTAAACATGAACAATAACAGTATCATAAAAAAATCTTCACACACTGTCTCGCTCTTAATTTATTTGAACAATGTTTTGATTGATCTGGCCAACACCAGATTTGAGGGCAGCCCTTGCATTCCACCTTTTATACACGCAGGTGCCCTCTCCAAAAACACTGACCAATCCCATGTTCATGACATAATTTTGAAGTAGCTGTACTGCTCCTTAAAAGTATACCCTCTTTTTAAATATTATTTATTGTATAGTATTATAGTATATAGTATTTATTGTATTTTGGTGGAGAATGATGATGTCAAAATTATGTCATAAACCCTGATTGAATGCAGTTTTTGGAGGCAGCACCAACATGTATAAAAAGTGGAGAACAAGGGCTACCTTCAAATCTGGTGAAGGTCAATTCGACTGAAACATTGATTAAACAAATGAATGAAGAGTAAGAGCCTGGAGTTTGGTAGCCTTTTTGATTTTTCTGTGATACTCCTCCAACACACATTTCAGGTGTACAGAGAGCAAAACCCTAAGTACCGTCACCAAAAGTATTTAACATACCTCAAAAGGTTTTAGACAGTTCGGAAGAATACTGTAGATTCAGGACATCAGTCAAGGAAATAAGCAGGCAGCAGGCTCTGAGCAGGTTGAAAAGGTTCATAACCACAGGGATTTCCTTGTTAATTTTCATGGAAAAATAGATTTTTATATTATTGTATAAAGTTGATTAAATAACAATATTACCTTAAATCCATTTAATACAATAGGTGACAAAACGTTACCCTTAGAACACAAAATACAGTTTGTTGTTATTTAAAAGATTTAAAAATTATTAAAAAAGATCTAAAGTTTTTAAAAAAGATCTACGGGAATTATGGCAATAAACAAAAATCAAACAAAAAAGATTATTGTGACAAATGTGCAGATGAATCAAGATAGATATGATTGTGCATTCAGATGTATACTCCTGAAGCCTATAAATTTAAGAACACATACAGCATCGGTCCCACAAATTTTCCCAATTGTAAATCCTTACTATGCGTTTTGTTGGATAAATAGGCCCAAATGTTGCCTGTCTATTATATATATATATACACAATTTATACATTCAAAGTATGAATTTAGTAAATAAAATATTTTTTTTGTTGTGAACCAGCAAAATTACCTTTAAGGTCATCCCAAAAAAATAAATAAATAAATAAAAGTTGTGACCTAAGTCTGTAATCACCCAAAAAAAAACAATATGACTCAGTCCTGTTTTGTTGCTCGGGAGAATTGTGACCAAAAACAAATGGTTGTTTCACAAAGCAAGTAATAAAACAAAACAACCCATGTGCCTTGGTTAGACTGTACTTAGATTGTTCAGCTCAGACAGTGGAAGGATACTTTAAGCCCGAGAGCCCCCAAAGTGGGGGGCATTTACACATTTAAATTTTTCTCCAAACACAGACCAAACAGTAAACAAACAAAAATCCCAAAATGGGCAAATTCTGCCCAATTGTTTATAATGGAGACTCCGCCTGACCATTTCATATTAAAATTTTAATAGTTTTGGTTTGTTTCACATTAGAACAATTATACAATTATATTTGGTGCAGGTAATGTTGACATGTAGCTGTATTTTTATTTATTTATTTATTTATTTATTTATTTTTAGGCAGAGATGTTTTTTGGGGTGATTTTGCTGTTTTCCATCTTGATTTATTCTGAAACTGTACCAATGCACATTTAAATTTTCCCTTCTGGGAAATCTCACAAGTGCCCCCTTCATTTTGACACCAGAATTATTGAAAAAAAAATACCCCCTCCTTGAACCGCCACCTTATCGTGGTGGAGGGGTTTGAGTGCCAGGATGATCCTAGGAGCTATGTTGTCGGGGGCTTTATGCCCCTGGTAGGGTCTCCCAAGGCAAACAGGTCCTAGGTGACGGGCCAGACAAAGTGCGGTTCAGAACCCTTTATGGACAGTTTAAAATCAAGGACCATCACGTCGCCCGGTATGGCGCAACCGGGGCCCCACCCTGGAGCCAGGCCCGGGGTTGGGGCTCATATGCGAGCGCCTGGTGGCCGGGACTTTCCCCACGGGGCCCGGCCGGGCTCAGCCCGAAAGAGCGACGTGGGACCGACCTCCCGTGGGCCCACCACCTGCAGGAGGAACCGTAAGGGGCCGGTGCAATGTGGATTGGGGGGCAGTCGAAGGCGCACAGCTTGGGCTCTAGAACCCAAATCCTTGAGAGAGGCTGGACTCTCCACTACTCTGGAGTTGCCTGCGGTGAGAGGCGGCGGGCCGGTGTGGGTTTGCTCATTGCCCCCCAGCTCAGCCGCCATGTGTTGGAGTTCACCCCGGTGAACGAGAGGGTCGCTTCCCTGCGCCTTCGCGTCGGGGATAGGTCTCTCACTGTTGTTTGTGTTTATGGGCCAAATGGCAGTGCAGAGTACCCGGCCTTCTTGGAGTCTCTGGGAGGGGTGCTGGAAAGTCTCCGTCGTTCTACTGGGGGACTTCACGCTTACGTGGGCAGCGGCAGTGACACCTGGAGGGGCGTGATTGGAAGGAACGGCCCCCCTGATCAGAACCCGAGTGGTGTTCTGTTATTGGACTTCTGTGCTAGCAACAGTTTGTCCATAACGAACAACATGTTCAAGCATAAGGGTGTCCATCAGTGCACGTGGCACCAGGACACCCTAGGCCAGAGGTTGATGATCGACTTTGTAGTTGTTTCATCTGACCTCCGACCGTATGTCTTGGACACTCGGGTGAAGAGAGGGGCGGAGCTGTTAACTGATCACCACCTGGTGGTGAGTTGGATTCGATGGCGGGGGAGAAGGCGGGACAGACTTGGCAGACCCAAACGTACTGTGAGGGTCTGTTGGGAACGTTTGGGCGAATCCCCTGTCAGAGAGATCTTCAACTCCCACCTCCGACAGAGCTTTGACCAGATTCCGAGGGAGACTGGAGACATTGAGTCCGAGTAGACCATGTTCTCCACCTCCATTGTCGATGCAGCCACTCGAAGCTGTGGCCGCAAAGTCTCCGGTGCCTGTCGGCAATCCCCGAACCCGGTGGTGGACACCGGAAGTAAGGGATGCCGTTAAGCTGAAGAAGGAGACCTATTGAGCCTGGTTGGCTTGTGGGACTCCTGAGGCAGCTGATAGGTACCAGCAGGCCAAGCGGGCTGCAGCACGGGTGGTTGTGGAGGCAAAAACTCGGGTCTGGGAGGAGTTCGGTGAGGCCACGGTCGGCCTCGAAAAAATTCTGGAAAACCGTCCGGCGCCTCAGGAGGGGGAAGCAGTGCCCTGCCAACACTGTTTACAGTGGAGGTGGGAATCTGCTGACCTCAACTGGGGATATTGTTGGACGGTGGAAGGAATACTTCGAGGATCTCCTCAACCCCACCGACACGTCTTCCACTGAGGAAGCAGAGGCCGAGGGCTCAGAGGTGGAATTGTCCGTCACACAGGCTGAAGTCACTGAGGTAGTTGGGAAGCTCCTCAATGGCAAGGCACCGGGGGTGGATGAGATACGCCCTGAGTATCTCAAGTCTCTGGATGTTGTGGGGCTGTCTTGGTTGACACGCCTCTGCAACATCGCGTGGCGTTTGGGGACAGTACCTCTGGACTGGCAGACCGGGGTGGTGGTCCCTCTTTTTAAGAAGGGGGACCGGAGGGTGTGTTCCAACTACCGAGGGATCACACTCCTCAGCCTCCCCGGGAAAGTCTATGCCAGGGTACTGGAGAGGAGAATGCGGCCGATAGTCGAACCTCAGATCCAGGAGGAACAATGCGGTTTTCCCCCCGGTTGTGGAACACTGGACCAGCTCTATACCCTCTCCAGGGTGCTGGAGGGTTTATGAGAGTTTGACCAACTAGTCCACATGTGCTTTGTGGATCTGGAGAAGGCATTCGACTGTTTGTGCTCTGGGAGTATGGGGTCCGGGGCCCTTTGCTAAGGGCTATCTGGTCCCTGTACGACCGGAGCAGGAGCTTGGTTCGCATTGCCGGCAGTAAGACAGACCTGTTCCCAGTGCATGTTGGACTCCGGCAGGGCTGCCCTTTGTCACCGGTCCTGTTCATTATCTTTATGGACAGGATTTCTAGGCGCAGCCAGGGGCCGGAGGGAGTCTGGTTTGGGGACCACAGGATTTCATCACTGCTTTTTGCAGATGATGTTGTCCTGTTGGCTCCATCAAGCCACAACCTTCAATGTTGACTGGGGCGGTTTGCAGCCGAGTGTGAAGCGGCTGGGATGAGGATCAGCACCTCCAAGTCTGAGACCATGGTTCTCAGTCGGAAAAGGGTGGTTTGTCTCCTTCAGGTTGGTGGAGAGCTCATGCCTCAAGTGGAGGAGTTTAAATATCTCGGGGTCTTGTTCACGAGGGAGGGAAGGAAGGAGCGTGAGATTGACAGACGGATTGGTGCAGCTTCTGCAGTGATGCGGTTGATGTACCGGTCTATGTGCGGTCTGTCATAGTGAAGAAGGAGCTGAGCTGTAAGGCAAAGCTCTCGATTTACCAGTCGATCTACGTTTCTACTCTCACCTATGTTCATGAAGTTTGGGTCATGACCGAAAGAACAAGATCCCGGATACAGGCGGCTGAAATGAGCTTTCTCCGCAGGGTGGCGGGGCGCTCCCTAGAGATAGGGTGAGGAGCTCGGTCACTCGGGAGGAGCTCAAAGTAGAGCCGCTGCTCCTTCACATCGAGAGGAGCCAGCTGAGGTGGCTCGGGCATTCTTTTCGGCATCTTTTCGGATGACTCTCGGACGCCTCCCTAGGGAGGTGTTCCGGGCATGTCCCACCGGGAGGAGACCTCGGGGAAAACCTAGGACACGCTGGAGGGGCTATGTTTTTCAGCTGGTCTGGGAACGCCTGGTCTCCCCCCGGAAGAGCTGGAGGAAGTGTCTGGGGAGTGGGAAGTCTGGGCTTCTCTGCTTAGACTGCTGCCACCGCGACCCGGCCCCGGATAAGCGGTAGAAGATGGATGGATGGATGGAATTATTGAAATACACCTTGTAGTTGCAGAGATATTGTCAATTTACTGTGGACATGTCCTTTTTGAGCAGACACACCAAAAAACAGGCTCGAGTTTAAAGGGATAAACCTTGTTGGTGAAATGGGGCCAGAGTCTGTCCTCAGTTCAACCAGGGGTGGGCTCTGATGTCCTGCAGGGAAAAGCGTCTGGCTGGAACTTTTGCCAAACATCCCTTCAACAAGTTTCTGATTTCTAGCACAAAATAAAGCTCAGGTTAGAACCCAAAAATCAAACACTTTTCTACTATAAATGTGTGTCTCTTACCCAGTGCAAGGGTCAGTGAGATTGGCACATTCCTAATTGAGCCAATGGTGAACTCAGGTGAACACTAGCCCTAACTGCCACACTGTAGTGGGGCAAAGCAAAACCACTCTTGAGAAGAGTAGATTGGAGTCCCTAAAAACACAAGCCACATGCAAACAGAAGTGAGTTTACATGAAGAGAGTCTTAACCTGAGGCTCATTGAACTGCTGACCCAGGTTGAACGTTGTCCCATAGCCAAAAGTCATTGAAGCGGGCTCTTGGGACAATATGGCCGCTTTCAATAAGAATATTCCCTGCTTTAATGTCCCTGTGGAAAATTCCCCTTGACTCCATAACTATGGCTTCATCTACCAGCTGCCAGAATATGATCTGAAGTACAGAGAGAAAGACTTTATTCGTCATTAACTAATGAAAGACGTGACAGGTGCGTAAATTCAGACACATTCTTTAACCTCCTCGTCAATCTGGTCATCGCCAGCATGTACATTCATGTAGTCATTCATGTCAGCGCAGGGCACTGGTCTCTCCAGCACCAGCACAATCTCTGATCCCAGGTCGTACCAGTCCAACAGGACAGGAGTCACATTGCAGCTGCTGTCCCAGGTCCAGCTCCATCTTTATGAGGAGAGCCACCTCCAGAGGAATACTGTGCTGCTCATGCACATGATACATGGTTGAACAGGACCAACTTAATAAAACAGGCTCAATAAGGAGGACAAAATACATTGAATAAATAAGAATGGTCTATTAGAAGAACAATGTAACCTAAAGAAAACTAAACTAACTTCACTAAAACAATCAAACAAACTAAAGAAAGCACTTATTATTAATTGCTTTTGAATTACTGAACAGTGTCCAACTAATTTCTGTCTAACTAATCAAAATCTGACTGAACCTAACTCAGTGACCTGCTCTGAGGAGTCACTGTAAATGTGAATCAAACCAAAAAAACACTACGAACAACACCTCTGATAAATTCAGTAGAACTGTCTGTAATTTTTTCTGAATAATTAGAACACAGAGTGTTAAAGCAAATAAATTCAGCATTAAAAAGCCTGTATAGGTAATTCAAAACCAAGGAGTAAAGTGCTGCTGCTCTTCTGCAGATGTGAACTTAGGCTAAAATAACTACAGCTAAAGCTCTGCCTTAAAGACACAGCAGTCATTTATTTTAAATGATGTACTCTAATAATTCTTCTACTCTTATAATTAAATAAAAAACATTTATCTATGCCCAATTGACCTAGAAAATAGTTTTTTAAGTTAATCAATCCCGTCATAACTTAATATTTCTCACATTCTCAAGGCTATCATACTTCCCCATTCCTTGTGATAACACACCAGAGAATAAAACAAATGCTTGTTCTGTGCAGCCTTGTGCCTTTCTTTATGGAAACTTTGTTAGGCCTACGTTTGTAACGCCAAAACAACAACATTTAAGCGCGTTCAGTCAGTGAGTTTATCTCGAGCACTCTCACCAGAAGTGATGCATAAAAGCAGCGGCCAAAATTAGCAATACACAAATCTGTGGCCTGTGCATATAGGCCACTTTCATGTTTATTGCTCCTGGCTTGTGTGCCGTGGTCTCTGCTGCTCTCATAGACCAGATATTAACTATCACTACAGCAAAAATGAGCTGGTCAATTGGATACTTTTTGTCCCAATGTAGGTGGAAATATGATAAATAAGCTATGTCTGAATGTGATGTAACTTTGTCATTAAACAACGGTAAGTTCACTGTGGTTTTTCTCCCCCTCGATACATTGAATCCAGGAATTTATTGTTTGTCATGTGTACAAGGATATTAATAACCTGTCTTCTCTGTGTGCATGTAAATGCCATATCCCAAATAGTGTCATAACCGGGATAAAGCTCAAAACTGGGATACATTTACATTTACATTTATATTTACATTTATTCATTTAGCCAAAGCGCCTTACATTGTTCTACAGTAATTACCAGTGTTACAGCCACTGGAGGCAAGGTGGGTTAAGTGTCTTGCCCAAGGACACAACGACAGTATGAACTGTGGGGAGAGCGGGAATCGAACCAACTACCTTCAGGTTGAAAGACGACTTCTCAACCCACTGAGCTACTGCTGCCCCTAAGTGCATTTAAAGCCACTCAATGTGTCAGAACCCCGCCACAATAAAAACACTGTATTTCTCAGGGACTGCATATATTCAACATAAATGAAAATACAAGTGTCAGGGAGCGCAGTCTAATCCAAAGACACAGAACCATAACATCCAATTAAAAGAAGCTTTTTTACATTTTGGTCTGAGATTTGTCTTTTTCACTTTGAGTTACACCTTTGTGTATGGCTATGAACAAAGTCATAAAAAACAGACACAGCTTGGCAGATTTTGTAGAAACGCCGCTGGGCTATCTTTTCCCTCTTTAATTAATTCTCTCTCTTACAACATTACAGACTACACATTTGTGTTCTTTCAGCTCCTGCTGCCGTCAAAGAGCCCACAGCAGAATCCATCAAGGCTAACACCAGCCAATAAGCAGGTAACAATGTCGCACTGGCATACAGAAAGATTAGGCTGCAGGGATAATAAAGAAATATTAACATTTTACTCACACAGAGACTGTTCATGGCAGAAGACTAGACCTTCATCAAAGCCATACAGTGAATACCTGTTCGAAGTTCCTATTAACATGTTCCAGGGACTGCTAATAAAAAGTCAATTGTCAGTGGGTACTGTGTCCCAATTTCAATTTAGTTCAAAAGAATAATAAAAAAAAAAGTTATAATGAAAAAGGCTGGTCCTCGGACCTTAAGGGTGTATTCTCACTTGCCATGTTTGGTACAATGTGAGGTAACTCTGTTGTGGTTGCTCTGTTTACTTCACTCTAAAAAAAGTGAAGAGGCATGACACAATGCACCATTAAATATGTAACATTTGAGAAATACCATTTGGAATAAAACAGAATGAGTAGAGGCCAGGGGTAAAGCAACATCTTGAACCGTAGTTTGCACTTGACGTCAATTCCTGGTGAAGCTGTGATGCTGATGGCTCTCTTTCATTAATGGTCACATCTAAGCAGCATATGTGGTGGTTTTTCATTTAGTGCAATGCAGGATTTTAACAATGCTTCTCCAGGCTGATTTCAATAGGTTGTGCATTTTCAGGATTAAAACAATTGTACAGGTGGAAACCTCCTCCTCTGTTCAAAGATGTTTTTTTTTTCATTTTCACAAAAATGGCAAAATGGCTTTGTGAAAATGGAAAAACCCTCTCTGAGCAGAGGAGGTGGCCTCAGATTCATGTTTCCTAGTATTTATAACAGTGTTCTTAAACCTAAAACAAAAGAGATGCACCATAGAACAATGGCCAACGACCATGAGAGCAGAACAGCCTGGTCCATCAGGTTTGGTTTCAGGGGAAACTCCTCCCTTTAGAGATATAAGCTCAGCTCTCTTACAGTTGATTTCAGAATTGATAAAGTCTCTTGGAATTAGAGACAAAACGTCTTCACCTTAAAAACTGAGTCCAGATGCTTTTACTTCAACCTTTTTTTTAAGATGTCCTGTATGACCGAGAACCTTCACAGACATAGTCCTGTGTTGGTTAACAATAATATGCAAGTGAGTGGTTAGAGTTAGTGGTCCAAAATGGTGTACACCATGAGCAATGTTCCTTCCATGTTTTTATTGCCACAACGCCAACCAGCTATTTGGACAAATGGCTGTGATCCTATATTATTTCTCGCTGTAGACTTCAGTGTTGACTGTCGCTATCAAGATCTTTAAGGCGGCTTTGCACACAGGACATCTCTATTTAGTCAGATTGCTTTGTCCTTTAAAAATCACAGATCTCACTACGGGCTCCACATTAATTACAACACTAAGTCATTTATATGGGGCCTTCTCAAATCACCATGCAACACACACAATTTCACAGATTATCGGCACTCTAATCACAAGCACACTCCGACAAGATTCGGAAATTACAGGGCATGACACGCTACACACTATTATTAAGATCTCGCCAGAGGCAATTATGCAGCACCTTTGGCTTTGTCTGTCAGCCTCATCTCTCAATCTCTGCCTCTCCCCAGACCTCTGTTCTCCAATCACTAACTCGTCTAACACTTCACAGTTCATCATTGTGAATTGTTCTGCAGCTAAAAACAATGGCCTGCTGCATCGGGTCATTGATCTCAATTGCTTAATTGTCATGTTTCAGTTGTTTTGTTAGTTTTGTTGTGATTACTTGTATCAGTACAGAAATTCCAGTGAGCGGTAGTCAACAGTGCATTTGTTTGTTAGCTGACAATGGAGTGGAGATTAGGCACTGCAGAACTAAAATCAAACACATTTATTTAATTTGACCATAGTACTATTTGCAGAGATGCATTAACACAATTATGTACACTACAATATAATACACCTTTATTATCCCAGAATGGGCTTAGAATGTAAATTTGTATACATTAGCAGACTGTTTTCTTTAAAAATACTGTAAAATGTGTGAAAGTTTAATATCAGTCAAACCAAACTTAAGTGGCTTTGTCCAATTAGGACCACTAATATAGATTTAGTCTTTGAAAACAGGGTTATACAATAAATAAATTACAAGCCTTAGATTCCAAAATGGCATTTGCAAAAGAACTCTTCATATCAACTTCAATCATTTTCAAAATTTACATTAAGAACAACTCAATTACCTGTTGCCTATTCCTCTCTTTACACTAGACCAACAGCATTTATTTTGAGGTGGTTCAAAACGCCCTGAATGCAGACGGCCAAATCTATGACCTAATATTTTTGTAATCCCAAAGTAAATATGTCAGGATCATGGTTAGGGTAGAGAAACATACTATTAATGGGAGTCAACCACATCCCAGTGTTCTCAGGAAACAGTCTGGCCGGCCTTGAGCTTCTGCGGTGGAAACATTTTACGGCTGTGGCATGGAGGTGGGTGGCACAGCGTGGCGGCAGATGTAAGGGAGTAAAATGAGAGCAGCCAGATCAAAGAGGCAGCAGGAAGCACAGAGAGGTGTGCAAGGGTACAGTAAAAAGGAGAATATCATTAGTTGAGTCTTTAATCAGTAACTTTTTGTCATGTCTCTACCACCAGAGGAGATATGAGGGATGTGACGAGGCGTGGGAATGCTACTTACACTGCGAGTAGAATTGTTTCTTTCCTTGTTTGCATGTTTAAAAAGCATGATTAAAGTAAGGCCTAAATGTAAGCTTTTTTTTAATTCTATTAGGTCATACTGGCATACTTTTGTTGATTCATGACTTATTGTTCATGTTATTGCCTAATGTAATGTCAATTCATAGTTTGAAATTTAAAAGTATGTTTCTGTGTGTGTGGTGTGTGGTACTACAAATATTAAAACTAGCTATGAAAAAAAAATGTGTTCATGCAAATAAGTAACCCTATTGTTCCTGTTTGCATTCTTTGCTATCTGCAAGGAAAAGAACAGTGCATACTTCTGTATCTGTTGAGGACAGAACAGTGTCTACTTCGCTAACTGCTGACGTCTACTACTACTAATAAGTTTCAGTCAGTCCTCTCCTCTGTAGGCTACTGTCTACCTTCTACTTGCAAGTAGAATACACCTCATAAAGGCTGTCATAGTAATTGTATATTATATATTACTATTTGCTCTGACTCCTGGTCCAGTTCATATGCTGATCCACATACACTTATGACTTAATGTCTTTAGCTGTATCTCCTTTAGGCACCAGGCTAATGCAAACAAGACAAAGACATCACTTTACACTACATCTAATCACTGTCAGGGACACTCTGTCCTGTACACTTAGTGACACATACACTTAAACTTATTCACCTCATGTGACTGACACGTCAATCTACAACCCTGGAGCTGAAAGGGGCATAATGTACACCTATAAAACCTTCATGTGCTGTAAACTTATTAAGCAAATCACCTTGTACCACTGTTGCATATGTGTCTGATTTGTTTCATTCATGCAAGAATTAAACCAGTCTTCCATTTCTAAATTTACCATGTACGGTCTTCATCGTCATCACAAATGACTCAAGACTTTTTGATTCTTTCTCACACACGTTCTCTAAATAAATTTAACAACAAAACTTCATTTTGCAGTTATAAAAAATAGCACAAAATATGGAAACTATCTTTATTGTTGAGTCGTGCCGCTGGTGTGCCTTGTGTAAATTTTTGCGTAACACTTTTTTTTAACTTTATACTTAATATATTGTACCTAACTCATTAAGAATAACATAAAAAACTGTGTAACAAACTGTAATAACATGTCACTACATTGTACATACATACCCTACCGTACCCACAATATGTTAGTACACATAATTCCATTATGTATGTACTAAGTAGTGACATGTTTTTTCACTTTGTTACACAAGGAGGTAGCTACAATGTATGTGTCATCAATTTTTGTATCTCACAGAACACCCAATTCATATAGCTGGTATAAATTCAGATTAACAGCAGATCTCTGGTGTCAACAGTGGACCAGCATGGTAAAAGTCTTGTCCATGTCTCAACTCAAAGGCAAAAAAGCAGGATGATAAAGAAGTGCGTCTATAGTTTCATGTTGAAAAAAGAAGAACAAGCACCGCAAAAATGTTTATCAGTTATAAAGGATTATAGCTCAAAAAGAAGAATAATAAGTTTAGGTGGGGAGGGGGTCCAATCAACAGGCTACATAAAAAACAAAATTTAGAATTGATTAAGCAGTTAGTAACCATTTGTTTTTTTTGTTTGAGGCCCTTAATCAACAAGATTGCCACCACTGCTGTAGAATCACCTCTGTCTGGCCCTCACTTTCCTTCAGCCTGCCTCTAAATGATCTCTGAGCAGATATACTGCTAATTACTGCCCAGTTTGTGCTTCTTCATAATCGAAAATCCCTCATGCATTAATCATATTTTGTGGCTAGGTGAGCTCCAAATTAAACAGAGCCACTGTTTGTTCTTGTGATTTCAGCGAGAGGAGCGGGTCGCTGTGGAAATCTGCCTTTCCAGCCAAGTGAGCTAAGCCACAGGGAGACAGTCTGGGCTGGCTGCTCCCACTTCCCCCTGGTAATGGAAAAACTTGCATTGAGGCTCCAGATAAAGGATCGGTGGCTGAATCCACGCAGTCTATCTCAATCCTCATTAAGTTTGGTCTGCAGCGTGAAGCACATTCTGCTCCATCTATTAATTTCCAGCCAGTGTATTAATTTATATAGTCTTCCAAGAGTCTCAGCCTTTTCAGAGCTTATTTGATCTTTCAGCAAATCCTCATTAGCTGCATTCTCTCTACTTGTCTTCAAAGCGCTCTGATTGAAACATCTTAATGCCGGAACAGCTTCTCTTGAATGAGAAAGTGGATGGTTTCAATCTTTCACGCACTGGCAGGAGACAGAGGCAAGGAAACGCGTTCCCAGGGGATTTCAATGCATTATTCCACTCGATATATTGATGCATGTTTGGAGTCTGATCCAAGGGTAAAGTCCCCTCAGAGACGAATGAGAGGAGCGATGGCGATGTTTATATTCATTTGTCCTCTACGTGTTGAGACGTATGCCTCTTCATGAATAGAAAATGCTCACACAGCCTAAACTGACCTTTCAGCTGTTGCCTCACATGATGGATTCATTTGAGAAGTGCCTGACCTTGTCTTTAACGTTAGTGTTGTGCTGCGTCGCTGGTACGTTAACAAGGTTGCCCAGTCACTCATATCGTGTACACTACCAGTGTTACAGTCACTGGAGGCAAGGTGGGTTAAGTATCTTGCCCAAGGACACAACGACAGTATGAACTGTGGGGAGAGTGGGAATCGAACCAACTACCTTCCGTTTGGAGGACAATTGCTCTACCCACTGAGCTACTGCCGCCCCATCTACCTATTGGATGTGGTGGACAGTAGCTATTCACACAGGAATGAGGAGTATTTTCAATGCACTTGCAAGTCAAATGTAGCTCTATAGTTCTGTCTTTATCTTTTTTTATTCTCTTGGTTTGACATGTTCAGCCTTTTATGCATACTCTTACCTTCTACAATCCAAATTACAACAGTAATAGCTTTAATTATAGTCACGTATATTAGTGACTAAACACATACATAAATTAATTTAACAAAAAGTTCTTTCCCACTCTTTAAATTTGATGAATTTTGTATAAAATTATACAAATAAATTATTGTAGGAATTAAAATAATTACAGCCTGACTTTGAAATGGCCCTTTAAAAAACCTTTGCTGGTGCCTTTCAAAATCATGTTTCTGCATGTCTGAAATTGGACCAAGCTTTAGCTGTGGGACAGATGGCCTTACATTTACTTTTCTCTGGTTTAACATGGTTAAATCAGACCAAATCCTGAGCTCTCCGCTGCTGAGCTGTGACAGTGGGTATGAGCTGTTTCTGTAAAAAGCTGTGTTGGGTTTTTGTCAATTTTTCGTCAAGCTGGTAAACAAGGCCAAACAACTTCACTGTGAAACCTCCATCACCACGCTTCCAAAGACAGGTAAGGTTTCTCTTGGGCCGAACAAAGCTGGATTTGGAGGTTAAGGAGGTAACTTCAGGGTTAACCCTGGGTTTTTGGCATCACAAAGCTAACATCACTTTCTGTTAAGGTTAATTTTATTTTATTTTTCTTTATTTTTAATAAGAACAAATAAACATACAAAAAAAACAGATTGCCTAGCCCAGTTCAGGGGAATAAAATAATGAAAAAGAAAAAAGACCACAACACACTTGTACGCTCTTCAGCACCGAGGCTATAGAAGAGGTATGAGGCACATATCTCCAGGAGCTGTCCCCTCCCAGGGTGCAAGGTGCTCAGCCACTCCATCACTTCTTTACTTTTTATCGAGGTAGACCTCTGTGGAAACTTGTGCTGGCTAAACTCCTTAAAGGTACAGTAGAACAGATAGAAATACAATCCATTCTAGGTCTGAATCTAACCTCATGTGGGCTGTTTATGTGTTAGTCTGTACAAGTTGTGTTATAGACTTATATATGTTATATGCCAGCTTTTTCTTTTTCTTTTTTTTTAATCACAAAAGCATGCAATTACAAATTATAATAACTTATACTGTCTTGGACACATCTATTATACATCCTGTCCATCCTAGGAGTGGACTCCTCCTTCTGTGGTTTTCCCAGAGGTTTCCTTTTCTTCCCCATGGCTGTTTTATTTATTTATTTTTTCCTTTCCCTGATGGAGGCTCTAAGGACAGTGGGTGTTGTCTATCTGCTGCCTTTTGTTTTTTGTTTAGCTTCGAGGCAATGGTTGTCCTATTAGCAGTGTATCCTTTGCTTTTAGCTTGAGTTAGTTCCATAGGGAAGCTTTGAGACACAGTTTGTGACCAACACTCTCACAGTTTGGAGATTGGAGATCATTTTATGCAAGCGGTGTTTATTGGCAATCAATACAGACAGGACGAAGAGAACTTTTGGTACATGGCGTGACTAGAAACTGCTCACACATCCCAAACTGACCTCTCTGCTGTTGCATCAGATGATAGATTCGTTTGATAACTGCTTGACCTTGTCTTTAACATTATCATTGTGCTGTGTCAGGGACACTTAAATAAGCTTGCAGAGTCACACAAGCTGGCACCACACAGTGTTTAGCCCAAAGGGAGATCTGCCTATAGTGACAGCAGGTCCGCAGGTCAAGTAAATCTTCAATCATGACCTTTACATCTTATCTAGTTTGTGCCAGATGTCACTCTATGTTTACACTAATTTCCTTGAGATGTGTTAATTAACTAAATCTAATCAGAGTTGCCACTGTTGCTCAAGACCATTTTCTAGGACTGTACAAGGCCTTTAAAGTTATTTAAATAACTAAAAGGGCTAAAAAGGGAATAAAAAATACATTAAAGGATTCAGATGCTGAAGAAAAACTCAAAAAATTAACAAATGTTTTCTCCTCTAGACTAAAAACATTATAAGAAAGATCTATTTCCTCAGAAGCAGTAAGGTACATGGTGGGTTTGTTGCTTTTAGAGACTTTGTATGAGGTGTAATGTACCATCCCACCTTTAGGACTCCTCTGTTTGAAGGTGGTACCAAGTACTGCTGCCAAAAAAATCTGATTTCATTTGTACAATTGGCTGACAGAGAGTTTGTGTAGACTCTGGAATAAAACTAGAATACTAGAATAAAACTGTAAATACTGTAAGCCACAACTGCATTGAGTGTCTACATTTGTTAAAGAAATTAAAAGTAATACATGTATGTTTCATTTGACTTGGATTTCAAGTATATAATGGCGGAGAGTTTTGCACGTTTTTGGCCTTTGGTTTTTTCTTTTGCATTTTGAGTTCCACAGAGAATGCACACTTTGCCCCCCATGCAGTCGTATGTTTTACCCGTTGTCCTGTTCTCTGTGATCAGGTCTGCTGTTTCTCATCAACCCTAAACATGCTCATAACTGCCAGTACTGTACATCTGCCATGTATAGCTGCCATTTGGAAGGGAGGACCTGGGTGTACCAGGTTTAAAGTTTTTTACCAGGTTTTGACCAGAACAAAACATAAGGTTGGTTTGAACTAGCAAAGGTTAGGTGGAAATCACATAGCTTTGAGAGGTACAGGGTGGATTTTTGTGAATTTATGAACTCACTAGTCATGCCAGGCCGGCTTGAACTATACTTCTCAGTAACAATGGAGCTAAATAGAGGAAAAATATTCAAGAAAGGAACAAAATGACATCAAGAAGATCGAAAATGAGAAATTACAGTATTCTCAGTTATTATCATTTTTCAAGAAGACACACGCTCCCAGTTAATTTTTCCCATTACTGGAACACTGTCTTCTTGGTATGCATAGGATCTCCACTAATCATTTCCACCAAATTAATGCAGTTTCCTAAATAATTCTTAGATCTCGTCTCATTGTGTCTCGGCTCATTGTTAGTCCATCCTTGTGTAGGTTCCATACGTGAGTGGAAACGGACAGTATTCTTTAAGAGGTGCAAGTCATTTGTATGTAAGTTGTGTTTAGAACTGGCCAATGTGAGTGTACCTTCCAAGACTGTGGTAATCTGATAGTTAAACATGCCTGCCCAGAGAATGGGTTTTATTCAAACCTGCCGTGACTGTAATAGAGATAACCGTATCATTCAACTGTCCTTGAGCTATGTCTTAGTGCAGATGTATAGCACTGTATGGATAAACATGGTAACTCTATTCATATTAAATGTATTAACTATGCTTGGGTGTCTGATGAAGCTGTCATTCATACACAGTCATTTACTTTGAAGAATAAAAGATAGGAATGTGGCAAACCAATTCCAAACTCTTAACTCAGAAAGGGAAACATGAGATATTCAACAAAGAAGACCACTGTACGTTAGTGCTCTACATAGATACATAGCTAATAATGGCAGGAAGAAATCACTGTTGCACCCCCATTAGTATTTGAAGAAACCTTCAGCCAAACATAATTTACAGTTTTATCATCATTATCATTATTACAGGAAAACATTAAACCAAAGAGCTGTATAGAGAAACAGAAACTCACAGAGGGTGTCAGATTAATAGATGAAGCTCCAGTACATCAAAGTATGACGCACTGGTTCTATTGTCTACACAGCATTCTTACCATTTGAGAACAATACACTACAATGCCTTCTATCATTTCCTAATAACATTTTGGAATGGCCACGTTTGTGTGTGAAATCTTATGTACTATTTTTGGCCATTAGTAGGTCATAAAGATTACAATAAGAAAAGCTTCCACACACTCTTCAAAATCATTACTGCTGCTGGAAAGCAGCAGTAATGCTGCATTGAGATGACTGTGAGCATGGTACTGTAGTAACTGATTTAAAAAAAATGGTGCCATTCTTCTTTTCTAAATATAATGTTACCTCTCTTCCAGTCCTTAGGGAAAACTATTGACACCCTGAACCTTGAAAGCAACACTACAAAGATTAAACAAGTTTGTGCTCTCTAAAGAGTATAACTGCGAGGATAAAAACAACACCTTCCCCATTGGTGTCATTACAGATTGCAATTCTGTCACTTTCTTCCTTTCTCCTCCCCGTGAACACCTATTGTAACTGATGGAGAAATGTTATTGTACTTACCTTTACTTATGGACTAAATGTAAAGCTGTCACATAGACTAAGTCAGACCTGCTCCTTTCCTCTACGTCAAGGTTGTACCAACGCCTCACAGATGACGGATTCAAGGCTTTATTCACTTACTACTACAGAAGTATGGTCAGACCTAAATGGTCACTGTGTCTCTGCCTAAGATTATCCAGAAAGTCTCCAGCCTGACTTTCTCGTGTAACGTCTCTCAGCTCAAGGGCAGCTCTTAAATATCCTAACAGTAACTCTGTCATGTTCAATCAGCTCTGGGAAGTTGTAGGAACAGCAAGTAATGGAACAATAATGGTCCTTTTCACTGGGTTCTATAGAGATTAATTGTCTAATTCCTTCAACATTATATCTTAAAGCTTTTATTTTACGTTATGCACTGTTGCAAACATAATTTTCCGTTTGGTTCAAGGATACAACAAAACCCTATACCCCACCTTTAAGGAGTATGTGGATGAGACCACATGCTTTCACAGTCCATCATGCCTTTATCATAACAAATTTATGGCACCATTTTCATATTATGGTTTGATATATTTAGCACTAACAGTAAATGTTTTGTAATGTAAACCTGTTCAAGCAACATTTGGTTCTGCCACGTTTTTTGACCCGTAAATGTCTCCCAAAGATTTGACTGCATACAGCTCTGTCTTTCTGCAGCTTCTTTGTTTGAGTCACACAAAGTCATGGTTGTTTTGTTTAATATTGCAATAATGCTACTGGAGCATGAAATGTCATCCTCTCACACTGCTCCTCTTCCCCCTCAGGGGCAGAGACAGAGGGGAGGTGGCTGACATTTGCTGCTACATTTAGGCCTGCCTTTTACCTAACAAAATGCTCCATCACATATTGTTTTTATGTTTACAGTGACTGCCGTAGAATGTGACAGTAACAGCACAGTAACAGGAGGCATCAGAATAAAAAAGGCCCCCCATCTGTCATGAGTCTGTTTGTATAAACTGTCTTAACCTGGTCTCAAAAGAACTATTTAAGTGTTATACATTGAGAAAAAACTGTTGGGAAACCACCCTTTGCTAAGCCCTGCCCTCCGTAGTTACTGTTGCTACAACTGACAAGCTTTCACACCTGGCACGTCTATTTCAGTATGTATGCACCAGTGTCAGACATTTCAGAAAAGAATTAGTCATTTTGGCAAACAGGTGAAATATTGTCTCTGTTCCCTGAAAAAGCGGGCACGAGATGTTTGCATTTTAGTGCTACACTGTGGGCGTGTTTGATACATGTGCTTTACAAACAGTCACACAAAGAATGTTCACTCTTGGAATTCATATTCCCCTCGATGATTGAAGGTGGCCAGGCCCTGATGCAGAAAAGCAGACCCAAATCATGATGTTTCCTCCACCATACTTTACAGTTGGGATGATGTTTTCATGAGGATATGTTGTGCCATTTCTACATCAGATGTAGCTCACTGTGTTTTTTCCAAATAATACAGTTAACCTAGTTTTCAGAACATTTTGTCAATACTCCTGTGGAGTGTCAATGTGCTCTTTTGCAAACTTCAGGTGTGCAGCAGTGTAGCTACTTTTTAGTAAGCAGTGGCTTCTTGTCACGGGGGGTTGGCCCTGGAGAAGGAAGACTCCAATGCAAAAACCCAAACTCCGATAAAACGTTGAACAAAAATTTATTTAAGGCGAAAATCTGAGCATACAAAAATCCAAAACCAAAATTCTCCCAGAATACACAGGCTAAAGATCCAGATATAAGAAATACAAAAACAACAGACTACGAATTTCACACAAGCCAAAAGGAACACAGACAAGACTTACGGGTAACGGTGACAATGACCTAGCCTGGTTCTACCAGACTCTCGTACATTTCATTTGTACAGAGAGTCTGGCCTCGCTCCATTGACAAGCGTTTACTTCCTTGTATGCGGGAACTCTGTTGAAGTTTAAAACTATTGGATCTGCCCAGAGTCACTCAGGATCTGCCATAGCCAATCGCTAACGTGTGGTCGTGACGTATGTCATGCGCCGAAACCGACTGGAAACAACAAGTCACTCCCTCTGTTCGCTGATTGGTCCTACAAAAAATTGATTTCTGGAAACCTAAGAATATACAGCGATCCCAGACTAAGTACTAAAGCGAAATGAAATTGAGCGGAAGTACGTAGGAGGGCGGAGCCAGGCTAACAATGACCTGGCACTGAGGGGAAGGACAAACAGGTATAAATAGACACAGACAACAAGGGACAGGTGAAACATATTAGGGCGGAGCAGGTAATCACACAGGAGGGAAAGACACAAGGCAGGAAGTCAAGCTAACACACAGACAAGGGCAAAACATATCAAAATAAAATCCATGAATTACAATACAGACTTGAAACAATATCAAACAGACATGAAACCTGACACTTCTCTCATGGTGTCCTGCTGTGGCTCCAAGTAGCTTTTTTGAGTCATTAACTCAAGGGTTTACTTACTTTTTTTTGTGTAATTATTTTTAGATGCGTTATGTTTTTGTCAATACGATTGACTTAAATAAAGATCAGATAACATTTTAAGGCAAATTTATAAAAAAAAAAAAAAAACAAACAAACAAACAAAAAAAAAAACATGAAATTCCAAAAGGTTCACAAACTTTTTCTTGCCACTGTAAGTTCATGCACAGCAGGATAAGTGAAATAATAATAATAAAAAAGCTTATCTATAAGTATAGTGGAATAAACTCTAGCTATTAGCCTAACCACTTTGCAGTTTTAGTGCGCCAGGATACTGCTCACACGTCTGTGTCTAAACCAGGAACTGTCATTATTTCCAAGCAATGCTGTGCTAGCTAGCTAGCTAACATTAGTGTGTTCTTACTTTGGAGCAAACGTAGGTGTTTTTGTTAATCCGGTCGACATCAAAAGCCACACTCAATGCTGCGCCTCGTCTTGGTCACGCTTTTTTCCAAGACGCTGTGAATGGAGTCTCCCACATTGCGTGATCCTTGCACAGAATTTCTCCCATTCAGAAGTCGCGCATGACTTTCTCACTTTTCGTCATTTTGACGGACAGAGCTGTAAAATTCCAGCATAATATATTACCTTTTTTATTTTCATACTTTAGTTATACTATTATTTTAAGAATTTACAAGACGAGGACATATTTTTGTTTTATGTATGAACAACAGAAAAACTGCACTTGTTCAACACAAAGCAGGATTTTATTCAACTGGACAGAAGTAGGATTTATAATCGATCATCATTAGAGTAATCCATCAAAATGACAGATGGCTTAAGATTTTTCCGTCACTAATAAAAAAAAAAAAAAAGACAGGGACGGGGAAAAGAAAATTGGGTAGTAAAGCTTTAAAGTAATTTTTTCTGGCTTGAACTGAAAACCAAGTATTCTCCATTTAGCACTTGCCTTCAGTGTGCTGCTCAGTGCCTCCTAAATTATTATAACTCTTAAACACTGACAGTGACCGAGTTCTAAACAGACTCACCCCTGCTGCTGTCCTTTCATACATCTCCAGAATATGCTTCAGGTGTATGCCTTCAGGTGTATGCACTTCTTGAAACAGGACAGGGAGCGGACCGTGTGTAACTACTGGAAGTCAAAATGAGCTCGTCCAGTCCAAGTTCTATTGTACTAAACAATTAATGAAGAAACAACCATATTTTCTTCCTTGTATGTTTGAAAGCAATCTGATCTAGTGTAACCTCCGGCTGAGGGACATGTTTGTATGACGCCCACAGTTCCTCTGAAGGAGCTCTTTAAAGTTAAGTGCGTTCATTTTTCAATCTCCTTTTTTTTCATTTAGTCATTTTCCTAATTACCAAAATGCAGTTACATAAACAATACAACCGCTCTGTGGATAGGTACATTTAGTTGTCCCCTGAGTGTCATTACATTAATTACCAACACCCCAATTCATTACTGCCTTATTGTCTTTCCCTTTTAAAGACACAACACACAATGAACCAGTTTTCTTTTAGCCACAAGCAGTGGCTTTTAATGTGTTTCATTAATGTAGGATGAAGCAGTGCTGTTTTAATTGACTTAAAAGGTTTTTAAGTTGAAGGTAAAGTGGTTAATTTCAGAATCTGTAACTTGAGGCTTTAATGGATTACACTGGAAGCCTTTTGTGTTTAGAGGGTAAACAGTACCACTGTCTCTGCTAATGTTTAATGCCAGCCAAGCCATTAGTGAGCATTAAACTGGAATAATTGTTGTGAGTTTCTTGAACAATGGCATTTGATGGAGGAGATGCTTATACGGTTCCTTCCTCATAATCACATCAATGACTAGTTATTGTTTCCCACTCAGTAAAGCCCTTGTACACTTCTGTTGGAATGGCTCCAAATAACAAAGCCTTTGTTAATTGTATCGACTGGTGCTGTTCAGATATATTGAACGCTGATTCAAAGAAGATCTATAATAGCCTTTAATATAATACACTCTGCACTCAAACTGTAGTACTTTCTGTGAAACTTGAAAAACACAATACAAACGAGTATCAATAATTAATGGCAAATTGCACATTTAGAACTCAGTTGTGTGATTTTAACAGAGCCTTGGTTACAGTTTGCTTTACTTTTATCATCTTCATTTACAGTCAACGTGTCCAAACTGCTCTTAAACAAAAAACTCATTCTCATACTTATACTGCAGAGAGTAAGGAATTATCAGAGGAGGTCCAATGAGTAGAAGACATAAGAGTTCTACTGAGTGTCAAGTTCTGGTATCGGTATCTGGAGAGGTAAAAGTTAAAATAATACATTCCTGTTGTACTGCATTAGATAGGGTTCTGTGTAAATCAAGTTTTAGTCATATTAAGTTTTAATTTTAAAACTTTTTAGTTTAGGGAGGTTCTGTGGTAGAGCTGTCATTCTATAACCGTAAGGTTGGCAGTTCGATTCCTGCTTTCCCCACAGTTCATACTGTCCTTGTGTCCTTGGGAAAGAAACTTAATCCTCCTTGCCTCCAGTGACACAGCTCTGGTGTATGAATGTGTGAGAATGTTGGGACAACAGATGGAAATTAGCCTAAGACCACAATCTGGCATGTTTACATTCATGTGGTTGAGTATGTCCTCCACGTGTTACCGTGGGTTCTCTCCGGGTACTCCGGCTTCCTCCCACCGTCCAAAGACATGCATGTACAGGTTATTTGGCAACTCTAAAGTGGCTGTTGGCTCAGTGTTTCTGAGACACAGATTTGCATCATTGCTCAATGTCTTTGTTAGCTTAGCTCTCCTCTGCCCAGCACCAGAGCCCAACTCAGTCCGCTGATCTCCAGAAGTTTGTGTGCATCCATTGGGTTTATACAGCTTCACTTTAGCTGCTTCAGAGTAAAAGTTACAGCTTCAACTTGTTCACCCTCAGTGTGATCTGATTTGTCTTTCAGCTGCAAATGCTAATAGAATGAAACTTAGTAAAAGATCATAGATGCGTAATTTGTTGCGGGCCACTGTCCAAGTCTTCTTCAGAGAAGGCAGGGTGTATTGGATCTTTTTGTGACAATTATTTTTTTGTGTAGGATGAGATAAATCCTTAGAGCTGTTTCTCAGGACCAGCCAAACTTTTTTAAACAAATCACTGCAGCTGAGTGTTGTTGACTGATTACAGCAGAGCAATATTTTGATCCGACACATATCAGCTACATTTATTATTGATTATTAATTGAGCTAACAGTAGCAAGCTTTGCAACTATAGTATATATTTTTATGAAAGCCAAAGTAATGCAGCACTCCTAGTTTTTAGTCATGTCCTGAGTTGTATGTACAAGCGGTTGACAGTTTGACATTAAATCGTATAAAATGTGATGCTGCTGTTGCTGTAAATGTAACAATGCATCTATTAACCCCTCCGCCCAATATCACCACCAGCCGCCACTGAATAAACCACTTCTATCACTGTGCAGCTTTGAAAAGAGACTTTCTGTGTCAAACTTGCACACTTTTTTGCTTTTTGTGTGACCTCGTACAACGCTACACACCAGCATCAAGAGTGCTCACTCAAAGGTCAAAGCGCACACGGCCATCACCAACAAGACTGTCACCAATACAATATCATCACCACAAACCTCTTTGTTTTTATTATTACTATGTAAAGCATTTACTGCTCATCGGGGCACCTGCAGCTGAAGCTACGTCTGTATGCACTGTGCCTAGATTACACTAGTTACCATTTATATATTTATAATTGTGTACAGTAATGAGATACAAGTAAACAAATGACCACCTTAATGTGTGCATTTCTTCAGAGACAGCAAGTTGTCAGTGAGGAGCGGGGGCATCAGACCAGAGCAGCACAGAGAGTTGCAATAGCGGCAAGTCCGAGTCCCCGATAGATTTAACCCTGTGTGTTCAGGAATTGCATAGTACGAGGCAGGTGTTTGTTTCAGAAGGTTTTAATACAAGTGGAGCCTAACAATACACAGCCAAACACACACATCAACAGCACATGACTGATTTTAACGTTTGGAAACAGCCCCCTCAGCAGAGCTGCCTTCATCAGATGAGTGAGTGTGTCACTCTCAGTGGAAACTGATGATATGTTGACCATAGTTTAGTCCAGGTGTGATGCTTATTTTTTAGCACATGCATTTCATTTACACAAGTCCTGTCCATACTCGTTCATATGACACTAGCACTTAGCTGCAGGTTAATGACTGTAATTAACTCCACATTAAACTCACTTTAGCTTGTAGATGCATGGCAGGATTATAATGACAGAGTCCGTAAGGTGAAATCCTTTCTACTTAAGTCCAGGTTGACAAGCTGACTTGTTAAAAAAAAGTAGATAAAAAACTTTCCCACTTGATTTGCTTTTTAGCAGCACTATGTCTTATTAATGTCCCAAAGAAACAACTTTATTTTCTCTGATCAAGATGTGACAATATCACTTATGTGACACTTTACTCAGTGACAACATGCTCTTGTTATCAATGTCTATTAAATAATGTTTGTGTTTGTTTAAGCTATTTAATTTCTCACTGATCTGATTCAGCTCTGTAAAAACTACAACAAAGATCAGACTTGTTTTTTTATGGGCTATAGCAAGTAAAATAACAATAGTCTATTTTAGTGATGGAAGGGAAAAAATTTGAAAAATGAGGTGAGCGGACAACTCATGCTTCTTTTAGCTCTTTCTCTACCCGTTTTTGCCCAGATGTGAAGAATTTGGGTGAAATTATGCATACTTCCTTGGTAAACAGTAAACGTGCTAAGGTCCAGACACATGTTTACAAACGGAGTTACTAACCAGTGTGTGTTACCAGTGTGGATACTCACTCAAACTGCAGTACAAGTGTATTGTGTGTGTAGTAATTGTGATGATTGTCATTAATTTAAATTGTATTTTGTTTTGTTATGTTACAGCCTTATTTCAAATTGGATTAAATTCATTATTTGCCTCAAAATACTAACAATATTCCATAATGACAACGTGAAGAAGGTTGTTTGAGATCTTTGCAATTTTATTAAAAATGAAAAACACGTACACATAATGTACATACGTATTCACAGCCTTTGCCATGACACTCAAAATTTAGCTCAGGTACATCCTTTTTACACAGATCATCTTTGAGATGTTACTACAACTTGATTGTAGTCCACCTGTGGTAAATTTGAATCATGTCGATTAGACATGATTTGGAAAGGCTGTCTTTATAAGCAGTATTGAAGGTTCCTATGAATACCATCATGTGTAAATGTAAAATAAGTTTGGAACCACCAAGACTCTTCCTAGAGCTGGCCGCCTGGCCAAACTGAACAATCTGGGGAGAAGGGCTTTAATCAGGGAGGTGACCAATAACTCAATGGTCACTCTGACAGGGCTCCAGAGTGCCTCTGTGTTGAGAAGAAACCCTTCCAGATGAACAACCATCTCTGCAGCACTCCACCAACAAGGCCTGTGTGGTAGAGTGGCCAGACAGAAGGCAGTCCTCAGTAAAAGGAACATGACAGCCTGCCTGAAGGTTGCAAAAAGGCACCTGAAGGACTCTTAGACCATGAAAAACAAAAGTCTCTGGTCTAATGAAACAAAGATTGAACTCTTTGGCTTGAAGCGTAATGTCTGGAGGAAACCAGGACAATACCATCCCTACAGTGAACCATGGTGGTGGCAGCATCATGCTGTGGGGATGTTTTTCAGTGGCAGGAACTGATTGACTAGTCAGGATCAATGAAAAGATGAATGCATCAATGTACAGAGACATCCTTGATGAAAACCTGCTCCAGAGTGCTCTGTACCTCAGACTGGGGCAAAGATTCATCTACCAACAGGACAACAACCTTAAGACAGCCAAGATAACAAAGGAGTGTTTACAGGGCAACTCTGTGAATGCCCTTGAGTGGTCCTGCCAGAGCCCAGTGTGCACCAAAGCTCACCACCCAACCTGATGGAGCTTGAGAGGTTCTGCAAAGAAGAATGGGAAAAAACTGCCCAAACACAGGTGTAACAAGCTTGAAGCCTTATAACCAAAATACTTGAGGCTGTAATCAGTGCCAAAGGCGCTTCAACAAAGTAAAGTAAAAGCAAAAGCTTTTGAATACTTATGTACATGTGCTTTTTTAGTTTTAGTCAAATTCTTTATAAATTTGCAAAGAATTCAAACAACCTTCTTTTACATTGTCATTATGGGGTAGTGTTTGTGTAATTTTGAGGCAAAAAATGAATTTAATTTATTTTGGATTAAAGCTGTAATATAACAAAATGTAGAAAAAGTTAAGCAGTGTAAGCAATAAAATGCACTGTGTGTCTCAACATAAACACTAAATGGTGTAAGTATTTAATGTCTCAACCATAGAAGTAGGTAACATATTTTGATGTGGTGTTGTGGTGATTTAGTATTGTTTATCTACACAATGATAAAAAGTAGTGCTCAATGAAGCAGGAAAAATGTTGAATTTGACCGTGGCTTTGATAAAGAACTTTGATTAGCAGCCTAAACTAATTGAGAACCAACTAAAAAAAAAAAAAAAAAAAAGCCACCATGCACTACATCAAATAAGTGTAATATGTAATAGAGTTATTTACACATGAATTAATACCAATTGAGCTATGTCTTGTGTTTTTTAACATTAGGAACACAAAGCGGCAAAAATAAACACAGCCTCATTTAACTGGTAACTACCAGAATACGCTTAGGTAAATAGAAAAATACACTTGAAAAAAAATGCTAGAGTTAAAACGTATAATACAGGAATTACCTTGCACAATGACCAAAGTAGTAGTTAATCTGTGAATTGGGTTTACGATGCTCAGCAAGTGATGCTGACTAGCGCCTCAAGTTTGTGGGAGCAACAAGAGGGCAGTGGGCGTAAGTGAAACGCTCTGATTGGTCAGCCACATTGAGGGCCTCTGATTGGTTGTCAACATTGTCACGCAGTAAAAATGGAAATACTGGACATCGATTGGCCACTGAAAAATGGGCAAAAATGGATTTGTGGAGAAGTGATTCATTCACAATTTTGGAAAAAGATAAAATCTGGGGGACGTGATTGGGTGACAATAAACAGTTCTTTGCTTCCCAAGTGGAGCTACCATGCTGACCTTTTTGCCACTAAAGTCTTGAAAAACTTTCATAATTTTTTTATTTTGATGGTTTTAGTATAACCGAAGTTCCAAGTCGTTGCATTTTGGTTTTCTCTTCGCTTGCAGAAGGGTCCTGGGTGGGAGCATGTTGCACATTTTGTCTTGTCACTTCTGAGATCAACAAAATTCAGACATTTCAGAGGCGACATACTAATATTACATAAATCTAGCATTAGTCAGATTGTTATGCCTAAACATGTTTTCTAGTGAAATAAATTATTAGCTTCACATCACAAAGCCAGACTTGTTGGTAAAAATACTGTGAGTAGCAAGAATTTTATGTATTTCCTCATAACATGGGATGTGTTTGTGAGTTTTTTTCCAAGAAAGTTGATGTGTTTCTATATCAGCCGAGGTGCTACTAAGGCATTTTACCTCCTCAGTTCTCCACGTTTGTATGGCACTAAGTCATCTGACGTCTGGAGATCTATACGCACTTCCCTCGACTAATTTTATTTATTTATTATTTTAGAAGAGAATATTCTTACTTTACTTGATCCAGTAGCTGCAAAAATGTAATAAACAAGTCTGATAAGGAATAATACATAATATTTGCTTTTACACTACAAGACTTACATTGATTTATTTCAGTTTGTAGCTATCTTAAGGTCTATGTGGTTTATTACCTGTTAATTAATTAAGTGACTGTATGTTCCAGAATATTTTGATAATCAAGTTTTAGAAGTACAAGTTATTTCAACTTTTTAAACTTTTAAGTGACTAAATGTAATTGAGTGCTGTTGTGAAAGCCCATTAAAGTGGAAGTAGAGAAAAGCACTGCCTTTCGTTTTTTGTCGTTGTGTGGCCAAGTACCACTTCATTAATGGTCTACCTTGAGTCCCGTTTGGATTCCATTTCAAAGGCGTTTTTCAAAAGAACCTTTCTGCATCGAGTGTCCTCTTGGAGTCACTTCTAAGATTTGAAGGAGTTTTGAAACTTCTGCTGACACTCTCTTTTGATATCAATGGAGAGGTGAGTGTGGGCAGAGGTGAGAGGAGTCTGCCTGAACTCGGGTAATTATCACCATCAGCCAGAGCTAATCATAGCGCCTGGTAAGTAGCCACCATTACTTCATGTCACTGGGAACTTGATTAGTGGTGGAAGTATTAAAAGTTTTTAAAGCAAAGGGATGTATTTGTCAAAAGTATAATATTTATGAGAAGTCACAGAGCTCTAATCTGAATGGGAATAAGCGAGGAGGGAATTTTAATAAAAACACTTAACATGCATGGTGATAATTACGCACCAGCAAGTCTATTAAAGTTTGAATATATCAGTCTCATTTGAAGCAGTCACTCGAAATGGATATGAAACTCTTTCCACCTTTGCATTTAGAGCGATGGACTTCTATTCAAAACATAGGAAGGATTTTCAGTAGACTTTATTGCTATGACCAGATCCGACATTACCATAGTGTACCATGTTCAAGATCTTAATCAAGTATATTTTTCTTCTTGTATGATTCTACTGCTTTTATTGACTGCACTTCTAACTTCTAAATTTTGAGATTTTCTTTACTTAAATCACTGCACAGTTATCTCCCTTATTAACCATAGCTTCCATTCTGATGTCCTTTGTTCTTTTTAGAAATTTTTGTATGTAACTATTGTAACTATTTTGAGACATTAGTATTCTAAGACTGAGGCACACAGGGCAAGAGGAAGTGGTTCTTGGAGCATCCATTCAAGACCCAAACTCTGTTTGATTTGTTAACACTCGTCTTACTTGTCTGATGGTGCATCACATTTGATATGCAAGACAAAACTGTATATTCTCTGCACATACACTCTGCTAATGGCTGAATGTTTTACACTGACTGATCAATATATGCTTTGAAAAGTCCCCTGGAAAACTCTGGAGGTACTGTGCTACTCCACTTCTATGGAGTTAAGATGTAGCTTCTGTAACGCACATTGACTTACTTTTAGACAAAATGTTCTCTATAAATACATTTCTGTCACGGTAGGGGACGAGAAGCAGGACCCAAACGCAGAACTGATAAAATTGGGAATCAGGTTTATTTGTCACAAAACACAATTTGACTAAGAGGACTGTCCGACATGGAGTGGAGGTGAGCCGAGCTGAAGGTCCGGGAAGGTGGCTTACGGAGAGACGCCGGTGGAGCAGACGAGTAGACTTGGGAGGAGCAGGTAAGGCTGGATCTTGACTGAGCTTGCAGTGGCACCTGAGCACAAAACGACAGGTGAGTAACTTAACTTTCTTAAATACCAAAAACACGAATATACAAAGCACTGGTGGAGACTGGCTTGATCTGAGAGACGTGGAAGCTCGGGTGGATTTTCAAGGAGGCAGGAAGCTCCAGTCGCACTACCGTAGGGTTGATTAATTTCTCCATCCGGAATGGGCCGATGTAATGTAGCGCAAGCTTCTTGGACTCCGTTTGGAGCGGGATGTCCTATGCGGCGAGCCACACCATCTGTCCCGGGAGATACTTGGGAGTCGGTGACCGGTGTTTGTCGACTAACTGGCGGTTACGCTCCACTGACCGGAGTAAGGCCTCATGAGTAGAGGCCCAGACGGCCCTGCAACGGCGGATATGGTCTGCCACAGACGGTACCGCTATCTCCCATTCTTGCTCCGGAAACATGGGGGGTATGTATCCTAGGGCACATTCAAAGGGAGATCTCCCGGTAGCTGCGGATGCGAGGGAGTTGTGAGCGTACTCGATCCACGCAGGCGCTCCAGCTGTTCGGCTCTTGTGCTGCCACACACCGCAGGGCTGCCTCCAGAGCCTGATTTGCCCTCTCACATTGGCCATTAGTTTGGGGATGGAAACCGAAGGAAAGGCTGACTCCCGCGCCTAGAGCCTTGCAAAATGCTCTCCACACCTGAGAGACAAACTGGGGACCCCGATCTGACACAATATCCAGGGGGATCTCGTGGATCCGGAAAACCTGGTTCACCATAATCTCCGCGGTCTCTAAGGTTGTGGGTAACTTGGGGAGACCCACAAAGTGGACCGACTTCGAAAAACGGTCAATGATGGTAAGGATGACCGTGTTTCCTTGAGAGACGGGCAGACCGGAAACGAAGTCTATGGCGATGTGTGACCAGGGCCGACTTGGCACGGGAAGGGGGCGCAGTTGCCCTGCCGGAGGTTGATTTGAGGTCTTCCCTCGGGCGCAGGTGGTGCAGGCAGCCACGAACTCCTTGACGTCCCTCTTCATGCTCCACCACCAGAAATGTCGTTGGAGGAGGATGAGCGTGCGTCTTCCGCCGGGATGACACGCAAATCGGGAGTTGTGTCCCCACTGAAGCAGCCGCTTCAGTGGGGACACAGCAGCCGTGAGCGAGCCGCCTGGGGAACAAACATCCGGTTGACTGGCCCAGTACCGGGGTCAGGCTCGCCCCGCTGCGCGTCCCTCACCACGGACTCAATCTCCCAGGTAACGGGGGCCACCACGCAGGAAGGGGGAAGTATGGTGTCGGATGAGTCCGGGGTGTTCGTGGGGAGAAACTGGCGCATTCCGGGAACCCGGACGGTAGGAGAGGGTGAACGAGAAACGGTCAAAAAAATAGTGCCCAGCGGGCCTGACGGGAATTTAGGCGTTTAGCGGTTCTGATATAGGCCAGATTCTTGTGGTCTGTCCAGACGATGAATGGTAGTTCTGCCCCCTCCAAATGATGTCGCCACTCCTCCAAAGCCAACTTGACCGCCAATAACTCGCGGTCCCCAATCGCGTAGTTACGCTCTGCTGGAGAGAGCCGCCGAGAAAAGAAAGCACAGGGGTGCAGTTTCTGGTCTGTTGGTGCCCGCTGGGAAAGCACAGCGCCTACTCCCTCATCCGAGGCGTCCACCTCCACCACAAACTGGCGGGTGGGGTCGGGGTGGATGAGGATGGGAGCCGAGGTGAACCGCCTCTTTAATTGTTGCAGCGCCCTCTCAACCTCCGGGGACCAGACGAAGGGAACCTTGGATGAGGTTAGTCGGGTTAGCGGGACCACCACTGAGCTGTGGTTCCGGATGAATCGCCGGTAGAAGTTGGCGAATCCAAGAAAACGTTGGAGCTCCTTCAAATTACGGGGCGTGGGCCACTCTGTCACTGCCTGGATCTTGGCGGGGTCCGGCCTCACATGGCCCTTGCCAATGATGTAACCGAGGAAGCTGACGGAGGGCTGGTGGAACTCGCACTTCTCAGCCTTGACAAAGAGCTTGTTTTCCAGGAGTCGCTGGAGCACCTGTCGCATGCTGCGTGTGCTCCTTCGGAGTGCGGGAAAAAATCAAAATGTCGTCTATGTAGACGAAGATGAAGCGGTGGATGAAGTCTCGGAGGACATCATTTACCATGGCCTGAAACACGGCCGGAGCATTAGTGAACCCGAAGGGCATGACCAAGTACTCGAAGTGGCTCAGGGGAGTGTTGAACGCCGTCTTCCACTCGTCGCCCTCTCGGATACGGATGAGGTGGTAGGCGCTTCGTAAATCGAGCTTAGTGAAGATAGTCGCCTGATGCAGAGGCTGGAACGCTGAATTGATGAGTGGGAGCGGGTACTTGTTTTTTACTGTGATGTCATTCAGGCCACGATAATCAATACACGGACGGAGGGTCTTGTCCTTCTTGTTCACAAAAAAGAACCCCGCTCCTACGGGAGATGAGGACGGTCGGATAATGCCCGTGGCCAGCGACTCGGTGATGTAGGTCTCCATGGCCTCTCTCTCCGGGCGTGAGAGGTTGTAGAGACGTCTGGTGGGCAAAGTGGCCCCAGGGAGGAGGTTGATGGCGCAGTCATACGGCCGATGAGGAGGAAGAGACTGGGCGTGAGCCTTACTAAATACCTCACGGAGGTTGTGGTAGTCCGTCGGGACGCTCGACAGGTCCGGCGTTTCTGAAGGGGAAGCCGGAGCCCTGACGCGGGATAAGGCGGACTGCAAACACACCGCGAGGCAGTGGGGGCTCCAACCCAAAACTCCGCCGCTGGCCCAGTCAAATTGGGGGTTGTGCGTCATCAGCCAGGAATATCCCAGGATCAGCGGGGTCTGCGGTGCCTGGATCAAGTTAAAACTGAGCACCTCCCGGTGGTTGCCTGACAGCACCAAAGTGACAGGTACAGTGCGATGTGTCACTTGTGCCAATGGTCTCCCGTCCACGGCATTTGCAAGAAGTGGCGTTTGGAGGGGTTCCGTCTGGATACCGGCCTGGCGAGCCAGATTAACGTCAATGAAGTTTTCCTCCACCCCTGAGTACACAAGAGCTGACAGCGGGAGGCTCACATTGTCCATACACAACATTGCGGGGATTAACATTCGTCTCGGGGGTGCGTTGAGAATCTGAGATTGGCTCACCAGGACCCCCCTACCTCCTGGTGAACCCCGTCTTTTGGCCGGATTGAGCAGTTGGCGATAGAATGGCCCTGTTGACCGCAATAGAGACACCTCCCCTCCTTCCTTCGTCGGGAGCGCTCCGCCGGGGTCAGGCCAGCCCGACCTAACTGCATCGGCTCTGGACCGGTCTTGCTGAGTGGGCCTGGGACGGCTACGGAGAGAGGTTCTGGTGGAGTGTAGATTCTGGAGCCGGCGAAGGCGGAAAACCGAGGAGGTCCGGTCTCCTGTGTGGCGCAGAATCCGGTGGCTGGGGCTCGAGGCTGCCTCTCCCCTCTCCGCTCCCTCCACCGGTTATCCAGCCGTATGGCAGTCGAAATGAGGGAGTCCAAATCCACCGGGTCCTCCCTCAAGGCTAATTCGTCCCGGAGGTAATCCGATAATGCGTGGAGAAACACCGATTGCAGCGCCAGGCCACCCTGCCTCCGCCGCTAGAGTCCGAAAGTTGACGGAGAATTCAGCCACACTACGGTTCCCCTGGCGGATCGTCATCAGCCTCGTGGCCGCTTCTCTGCCTTTAACCGGATGGTCAAACACCTTCCTGAGCTCGGTCTCAAAAAGCGTGAAATTGTCCCGTAGTGCGGGCTCACACTTCCATACTGCAGTCGCCCACTCCAGGGCCCTCCCTTGCAATAGTCCCATAACGTAGGCGACTCTGGTCTTATCGGTGGCATATGTCATGGGTCTTAGGCGGAAAACAAGAGAGCACTGCAGCAAGAAACTCCCACACTTTCCCATGTCACCTGTGTAGCGGCAGGGATCCGGCACATGTGCCTCTCTCGGGGGCTGGTCCAGTTCCTTACGCCTCGGAGACGGTGGAGCGGGAGGTTCAGGGGAGACTCGGGAAACGCTACTGTCTATGAGCGCCTGAACCATGGCGCCCAGTTGAACCATCTGGTCCTGGGTGGTCCGCTGGCCGTCCAGAAGGGCCTGCAGCGTGCGCTGGTGTTGCCCAATCTGTGCACCTGTGTCTGAAGGGCGGCAGTGACGGCGTCCTGTTCTGCTGGTTCCATTCTTGGCCAATTCGTTTTGTCACGGTGGGGGACGAGAAGCAGGGCCCAAACACAGAACTGATAAAATTGGGAATCAGGTTTATTTGTCACAAAACACAATTTGACTAAGAGGACTGTCCGACGTGGAGTGGAGGTGAGCTGATCTGAAGTCCGGGAAGGTGGCTTACGGAGAGACGCCGGTGGAGCAGACAAGTAGACTTGGGAGGAGCAGGTAAGGCTGGATCTTGACTGAGCTTGCAGTGGCACCTAAGCACAAAATGACAGATGAGTAACTTTCTCAAATACCAAAAACACGAATATACAAAAACACGAGGAGCACACCGTCTTCACTGACTGGGAGTAGTGTTGACAAAGAACTGGCGCTGAGTGAAGGGAAGACTGGTTCTTTTAAGCAGAGGTTGATGAGGTGTAAGTGGTTGCAGGTGTGCCGACTGCCCTGCCCAGCCGAGGAGAGAGGAGAGCACAGAGGGGAGGGGGAGACACACAGACAGACAAACACAGATCCTGACAATTTCCTGCTTCAAAATCCCAAAAAAGGCAGCTCTTTTTGACTCACAAGTCGACTAGAAGTCTAAATTTCAACCACTCAAGGTGTGACCGAAAACTTAGAAATTACCAAAGACACAAAGCTTTGTTGGCAAACTATAGTCTAATGAAACACAATAAAGGAAAGCTGCAGCACTTGGTGATTATTAATGCACAGTGGAGTCACGTTCAAAATTTAAATCAGCCAAACTTAAAGCAGCTCCACTTAACAAATAAATAATGCTTCAGTTTACCTATGACCTGGTCAGACTTGTGCTGTGAATAGAGATCATTTTTAGTGCTCCAGGGTAGCAATTTTCTCAAAACACTTTTTGACATTTTTTGGAGAACTTGACACAAATCATAAAATAAATATGTATTATGCACCAATTCAGTATTGTATCTGTCTGGAGGCAGTATGCATATATTCATACAAATATAAATGCTTTTTGCGGTCAAATGTCAACACTGTAAAATATTATATATTTTTAAGACATTTCCATATGTTTGGTTGCCCAGTGATGTTTTACAAACTTACAAATGGGCATAACCTGATAAAGTAAACATTTGACTCCTTTCTGGAAAAAGCACATCCAGCGGCTACACCAGGGTGTCATGTTTTCATCACCACTAATTGGAGCCAGAGGGAGCTGCAGGCTATAAATACCCGGGAATACCACAGGATGTGAACACATCCTCCAAATATGTTCATGCTGTGTTTTTAGCAATGTGCATACAGATTATTATTAACAATTCAACCAGAATAATTTGAATGTATTTCAAATGGACCACCTGTATTTTTGTTGGGGTACCAGGGATTACCGGAAGTCATTGACAAGAATTCTTGGAAACTGGATTGCAATAGTGTTAACAAGGAAAACTTTGTGAAGATCTTACATTAGCATGCATCCAGAGTGAATGGAAATCAAGTGGTCAGTGTTCAAATTAACATAGTCAATGTGTCTAAACTTTCGACATTGATTGAAAATGAGGATGCCTTTAGACTCTAAAGAAGGGAAGGGAACTATATGGATAGGAATATACATTCAGGCTCACACTTGACACTAACATTATGTTTAATGTATTATTTCGGTCATTGGATAATACTTCAAAGACAAAGCTATGTCAATGTGCAACACAAGTATTTCAATTTGGAAGATTGGGAGTCTGAATCCCCAACTCCAGCCACAGTCCAGTCTACCTGTGCCAGTCCCTGAGGAGATAAGCCGAAAGCCACTTAGTTATTATTTACTTTGGACTCAGCTTAAGGATATTTATTTGACCTGCTGCAGGAAGAAGTTCCCAAGCATCATAGTGACTCAATGAAGAAAATGACCTGTTTACCTTCAGGTATTGACCCTCAGAGCATTCATTCTCACTATGAAGTTATTGTCTTTACAGAATTGCTGTGTTTCAAGTTATTAATAGTTAGTTTTGTATTATTGCAGATTTCTATTTCTTTTTGTGTCTATTGCACCTTTTTAGTGGTAAAGCAGTAAGCACCATTGCATTATTAATGCCTGACACTTAAACAGTTTTAAGGTAAAAATGTGTGAAAAACTTTTAATGTAATTTCTGAATAAAGTATTTGTATGAATGTTGTGAGACGCTGACATCAAAGTCTCATAGTTGTAATATAAAAACACGTTTCTGTCAAACAAAAATCTCTGCAATGGCTCACAAAGATCCAAAAGTGGGAATGGATGTCAGTGTATTTATCACTTACAAGACAAACTAGTTCCATAGATTTTCACAAATTAGCACATGGAGGCCATTTTTGAAGTCGGATATGTGAGCACTGTGTGGACGTGGTTAGGTGAACGTGCTGAGCTGCAGGTGCATTTAATTGCTATGTTAATGTGTATTACCATTAGAAACGGCCTGTGTGGTTAATGATAGTAGTGTAACAGCCTGCCTTTTGGCAGTGCAGACCAACAGCACCTATTATTAAATACACAATGTTCCCACCAGTAAAGCCCAGAAATGTAAGGCTTGACTTGTTCCTCCAAAAGCAATAGATCAAGTTCCGATAAGAAGTGTACCATAAATTATGTTCACCTGTCTGGGAGAAAAATGTCCACTAAGCATTACTTTAAAATCACTTTGCCATGGGTCGTAGCATCTTTCTTTTTCATTGGCACTTCCATCTTTGCTGTGGGAGGTCTGCTCTGTCACCCATGCTCACCATCATTGTCCCGGTGTTTGAGTCGAGTAAGTCAGGTTATTATTAAATGAGAGACCGGCCAAAGTGGAATTAAATATACTTTAAGGTGAGACAGGCAATGCACCAAAGAGTAAATGTACAGATCTTTAGTCAATAAAAACAACTAGAGCTATTATTTTGCGAGCCTGCGTTATTAGGTTACAGTAAATTTGATTAGACTGGATCTGTACAGGCCAAGAGGTCTGAGTCCGTTGTGGAAACATTAATAGAAAAACACCTAATGATTAGTTCCAATCCCACATGCCATTACAGGCTAAATTAAATTTCAAAGCACTTGGGACATACTCTAGAGTGCATTTTTAACCACATGTTGTTTTGAATCTAATTATTTCTAACTTTTTGAATAATAGTAAGCTAAGTTAAAGTTCAACTAACTTTTTAGCATCTCACGTACTAAAAGAGAGCATTTGTACTTGCAATTATTTTTTAGTTTGATTTCCAAGAGGCAGAAACAAATGAATGCTGGACACCATTTCTGCAATTGGCTAGACAGGCTCTGTCAGGCCAGGCTAGTTTATATCTAGCCAATTAGCTTTTAGGAAAAAACGCTGGCTCAAAATGTGGTGTGGGTCAATCAATAACTGTAAGCCCCAATTTACACCAACTCAGTGGCACAACAGTGGCACAGAATGACACCACCCGCGTATAAACTTCTATTTTACTCAAGCTGACAATTTACCCCTGCAATGACTCAAACCCTGCCCAGCAACGAGATAGGTTGCAGTTCTTTTTTTTATGAGCAGCTCGGTGACAATCTTCCCCGCTACAGTGGGGAAACAGGAAAAATGCACCAAGTGTAAGAAAAAAACATCCGCTACACTATCAAAATAAGTGAGCTTTTATTTTGATAGTGTAGCGGATGTTTTTTTCTTACACTTGGTGCATTTTTCCTGTTTCCCCACTGTATAGCAGTGACGTAAACATTGCAAAAGTATTTTATACACTTTTCAACCTAATAGTTAATATTACAGATAATTAATTACAGATTTTTTACTCATGGTGTCTTCTGAAAAGAAGAACAAATGCATTGCACTGAGGTCAGCTGGCATTAGGCATGTGACGATAAAAGATTCTGATGGTATGATCAATTTGATGAAAAATATCATAGTATCATGCTTTGATTTTAATTTCCAAAAAAATGGGACATAGGCAAATGTGAATATAATAAAATAAATTAATTCTAAATAAATTATAATAGATAGATTAGTAAATTAGTCACTTAAATATGGCTTTAGACATTTTGCTGGTCAGCCTAAACAAGACTTTTTCAATTCTACATGATTTTTTTTTTTTTTGCATTGTTATGCAATTGTCTGCAGCCCACAACCTAGTGCACTAATGTGTTAAATTATTTTGCACTCAGCTTACTTGGGATCACTACTTTAGTTTTACTGGTGGCTGGAGTTGAAGATGCCCAAACACTATACAGTTGGATAGAATGATGATATGAGACTGTAAGACCACCTAAAACTTCCTGAATCTGCTGCAATAGCTTCTGGAAATTCGTAAGAGAAACAGAACCTACATAGAAGCCTTACAGAGACTAAATCCTGCAAACAAATGTGTGCTGGGACTCGCAGGTGATAGAATATCAATTAAAATGGCCAACGAGAGCACAGAATGATGATAAAAAAGGAGATGAGGAGGTGAGAGGGAAGACAAATCTGTAAACCCATAGTGAGGTATTCTCCTGACAGAAGTGAGTTATTCATTAAACTGTGGAACCAACCAACGGACAAGCATCACAGAGGCACATCATTTACTGTAATAATATTGTGTTTAAAATGTATGTATTTGTAAATTTGTAATTTGTAATAATGTATTTAATTAGCAGCATTTCAGACGTAACTTTACGAGATCCAACCACAGTCCAGTGAGTTTTCTGTACATGGAAGGTAATGGCTAATACATTCCTGGATTTTGTCTGATCCTGTATAAGTTAAACGCGCTTGGGATCATTGTGGCCCCTAGTAGTTTTTGCTTCTAAGTATTTTGTTGGAATGTTATCAGAAGAACTATTTCTGCAGATGGCAAATTCTACAGGAGTAAACACATGTATAAAATAAATGCCTTGAAATTAAGTCTAGTCTTGTGGCCCATTTCAAAAAGTGGGTTAAGTGCAAACTCAGTTTAACCTGAAAAGAAGAAATTTGTCAAAACTCATTAATGTTATAGATTGTGCATTGGCAGATTTATGGAAAAGATGTCAAGCGAGTAATCAGTTACTGTTCAGCATTCTTGAATTGGACAGTCTATCAATCATTAGTGATTTTTGCTTGTCTCCTCATAGAATTGAATATTAATTATGTCATATTTATTCTGAAATATAACTTCTTGTTTAAAAATGTTTTCTAAAATGAAATCCCTCTATTCTTTTAACTAGGTTTCTATCCATTGGATTTCAAAGTACAGTTGTGCTCCTAGGTTTACATAGAATTTGTGATTCCTGGGGCATTTAACTATGCCCCATTACTGAGACTGTTACGATGTTAAACAATCTTGAGTGTTGACTCCATATGGTTAGACTAATTTGTCTTGTTTTGCCTGGTCTTGGTCATAACATTGTTTTTGTAAATGTGGTCTTGACACTTCAAAAACACTGAAAAACCTTACTTAAAATCCTCAAAAGCAACTCAAAACCTTGTACTAAAAAGCTAAACTCAGGCTTCAAGCAAACTGGCCCTTGTATTTAAATCACTTTGAATGTCAAATTAAACACTGCCTCCCTCCATAGCCCCAGTGAATGCAGGGTTACTGATGGTGGTTTTGTAAGTGGACACAATAGAGGACTTTAAAGAGCATGAATACACACTGTGCTCAAAAATTACCCAAATCATAGACATTACTCAACCAACCCAATTTAGTCTTTTGGGTAGCCATCCATTGTGAGGAAAGCCTCTAAATGGCTTTGACGGTCAGCGGTACAAACAACAGAATAAAGTGTAAAAGCCAGGCCAGTGAGATAATTGCGTATCCAGGATGTATACTGAATGTTCTACTGAATTGAAAACCACATAAAAAAGGCTGTTTATGGCCATAATAGCCTAGATTTGGAAATCATTTGACTTATTCTTCCAAGAATTGTGTTTTGTGCCAACAATTCTATCTATTAAAATGATGCACTTTCAGCCAAGCTCGGATTAACATTTATATAAAAGTTTAAGCTTTTACCCAAACTCTCACACAACAGAATTGGAATGCTTTAAAAAAGCTTTGAAAATGTTGTGTAGTGACACCAAAGACATTTAATTTGAATGCTACAAAAAGATGTGTCGCACAAGACCTCCTCAACTCAAAGGCACACTTATTCAATTTGAGCTAAAGTAAATGAAACCTGCATATATGTTTTTTTTCCTGCTTTACTAATTTTCAATTTAGGTGTTCTCTTTTGTGGTCACAGCTAACAACTTCCAGGGCTTAATGCGAGTTCACTCTTGCTAGGATTGTTGCGGTTAAAATTAAGTCTGTTATGTTGTTAGTGTAGTTCACTTAGAAGTGTCTATACTGCCCAGCAAAGACAGATGTACAACGATCTCTTTAGAAGAACCAGTCTGCTTCAAAATGAACCTTGATTTGGTTGAAGTGAAATGTGAATAACACACCAGACACAGACAAAATTGACCAAAAAGAGGAAGAGTGTGAAAAAATGTGACAGAATAAAACAAAACAAGCACAGGGCAAATGTTGAATATGAGGAGATGAAATGCTTTATTAGTGGTTGGTACAGGCTCACACATTAATAAAGCACAACTAATGAAATTAGCAACATTAGGCATCATCTTGCCATTATTGGTGATCACAAAGTTGTCAGTTCAGTTAGATTATTTTTATTTTATTTAACCTTTATTTAACCAGGATAGTCCCACTGAGATTACAAATCTCTTTTGTAGCGGAGTCCTGGCCCCATGTGTGTTTGGGGGGACTGTTGTATATGTTTTTGGTGGTGGGGAAAACCGGAGTACCCGGAGGAAACCTACGCAGACACAGGGAGAACATGCAAACTCCACACAGAAAGGCCCTGCCCTGGATGGAATTTGAACCCAGGACCTTCTTGCTGTGAGGCAGGCGTGCTAACCACTCTGCCACTGTACCGCCACAGTGGCAGAGTGTGTGAAAAAGGGCTCAACTTTTTCACACACTCTGCCACTGTACCGCCACAGTGGCAGAGTGTGTGAAAAAGTTGAGCCCTTTTTCACACACTTTCTTCTGACTGTGCCAGTGTCTGACAGTGTCTTATGAATAGCTCTGCCTGTTGTGTATAGTGCTGAAAATGATTTTGGCCCAAGAGCTCACCAAACTAAATGAGCATTATTTTGTTTTCAGTTTGAAACAACAAGTACAAAAACAAAGATCTACTGCATTGTAATGTAAAGACCCTCAGAGGTCTAGTAAAGGCCATGAGGGATCAGGACTGCTTTGGGACAATGCAGTAACGTTCACGTTTATGACTATTGGGTGGTCATAATGTTATGGCTGATCAATGTAAATGTATGCTCCCAGGACAAATGTACTTGATGCTAACCAAACTTTATTAAACTACATTATAAGCTGCGGGAAATAAAATGCTTACTTGACTTGATGCTTATTTATTCAAAAACTTTTTATAATTATTTTCTTCTTTCATTATTTGTTTTTATACACAGCTTAGTGAGGATTTGTTGGTGGTTGTACAGTGACTTGGACTGCATTACACTGTCAGCAGGCTTTCAGGGCAATTAACCTAACTTTAATTAGAATGCACCTCTAAATTGAGTGGACCAAAGCTGATGCAGCCATCAGTGGCTTTGTAATAACACAGGGCTCCTTCAAGAGTTATCAGACCACCACCACTGCCACTTAGGGTTTTCCAGCAAGCATGCTAAATTAATAAATGTATGAATATATTATGTATTAGGTATCTTGCCCCAGCTGAACTGTTAGTTATTTAAAAGTTGCTTGAGTGGAATCTAATTAAAGGTTGAAACACCATGTGACATAATTAAACTTTGTAAAGTGGTTTGGAGGAGAAAGCATGCATTGCCATCTGCCGGATGTAATATTAGTCTGTTTCCTGTGTCTGCATCAGTCTGCGACGCCACTTTCTCAAGCCCCACTCGCGGCATTATTTTGAAGACGAAAACAAACAAAAGTTAAGGCTGAATCCAAAACCAGGTATATGATAGCTCCTGATTCCTGTTCCTTACCACTGTTCCTTAACCTTTGTGAGCTACATGATGAGGTTCCTTATTGTTAAAGGAAAGGAGCTTCAGTGGTGTTTCCACAATCCGACTCCACTAACCTCTCAGAAGAAACATGGGGGGTGGGGGTGGGGGTGTAGGTAACTTCACACCAGTAATGTTTGTCAGTTTTACATTATGAGCTCTGTACAACACTAAAGATCATCATTTAATGTTTTACAACACACAACAGCACAGAGTGTGTTCATCTAATCTACTTAATTCAGAAAAGACTCACCGACAGTTGTAATCCACTCAAAGTCCTGGTCAGGTCCTGGTCTGGTCCTGGTCTGGTCCTGGTCTGGTCAAATAATCCAGCAGTCACATTCTTTCCATTTATTAATTAGCGTTAATGACCAGCTTAACCCTTTAAGCCCGAGCCTGTTTTTTGGTGTGTTTGCTCGAAAAGGACATGTCCACAGTAAATTGACTATATCTCTACAAGGTGTATTTCAATAATTCTGGTGTCAAAATGAAAGGGGATCTTGTGACTTTAAATGTGCAATGGTACAGTTTCAGAATACATCAAGATGGTAAACAGCAAAATAACCTCAAAAACATCTCTGCGTAATAAAAAAAACAAAAAAAACAACAAGATTTGGATTAATATCCCTTTGGATGAAGTCTGTTGAAGCTCAAACACTCTTTTAAAATTACAGCCACATGTCAACATTACCTGTACCAAATATACTTGTTCTAATGTGAAACCAACCAAAACTATTAGGATTTTTTTTATGAAATGGTCAGGCGCACTCTCCATTATAAAGATGTGCTGCTTTGCCAAAATTTTCTGAGTGTCTGAATCCCTAAAGTCCCCCAATTGGGACCACTTTGAGGGTTTACACATTTTTTCACAAATGTAACTTGTGTGTGCAAAGCAGTGTTTTATTGCAGCAAGCTTCAACAGTGAACAATAAAAGACAGGTATAAGACAGATGCCTTTGCTTTAACCTTTTCTAGTAGATTACAATACTTTTCAAAATGTCTGTGAATGTTCTCATTCATCCAGGTCATCTTGAAGAAAAGTTTAAAGCAAAAGCATCTGGACTCAATTTTCAAGGCGAATACGTTTCGTCTTTAATGACCTGAAACTAAACCTGATTGGACCAGGTTGTTCTGGTCTCATAGTCGTTAGCTGTGACAGGACAGTGTGACTCCTGATGTGAGAGTCGTTAGGATCGTGTGAGTTGTTTGTGTTACTGTTCCATTTAGGTGTTGTTGTTCTAGAGTGAAACATTTAGGCCTTTTGTGTACATAGTGAACGTTTTAAGATCTTTGAGCTTTAAAAAATGAGGGTTAAAACAAAAGTGTTGCATATACATTTTAGTTCAGTATATGTTGCTTAACGTTTAATTATAAATTGCAGTTTAGCAAAATGCAAAATGAAGCGACTACTTACATCCCAGCATCATAACATATGTAAAACAGTTGCAGAACTGACCATACCCTGCTCTCGTGGCCAGACCCACTCCAGTCATTTCTTCTGTAAATGTAATCTGTCAAGATGTCTGTAAACTTTAAGTCTGCTATAAATTACTTAAACATAGTCTTCATGTGAAAAAAGGTAAGTATTTTGATTCCTAAAAGGAATATTTTGTAAGATGGCTATTAACATCAGTTTTATTCTTGTCGGCATGACCCCAATCACAGTAGAGCTCAAAGTAAGCCCAATGGTCACTTGACATGGACTATTTTAATGACATGGGTCACAAAGAACAATAACAAAATATTTCTGATGTAAAAAAAACAACATTTTTCCTAATCTATTTTGTCACTGTTTGGTGTGTTAAATTTAGTAGAATTTTAGTACTTTTTCTTTTTTCTTTATTTTTCTTAATTGTGTCTGTGGAGGTTCTCAGTATTCTAGGACATAAGAAAAAGTTTCAACAAAGGCACCTGGATGGCTTTTAGATAAAATCACCATATCAGTCACATTAGCGTTTGCCCTTTGGCTAAAATTGTATTATATTAGTGAGGATTCTCTATGGTTATTCTAAATTTACTATGGTTTAAATCTTTATTCGTTCAAGTCTGAGATTAGCTTTGGGCCGTTTACTTTGGAACCTACAACCACCGACTAGTCTCACACATTACTTGGTTTGGTTAGTGTGTTTTTTTTTTTTTGAACACTATATACTTTTTTCCAATAATATTTCTATTAACTTCTCACCACTGTTCACAGTTTATAGATAATATTAAAATAAATTATTTTTTTTTACCTTTTGTCTGTGTACAATTTCTCAGCCCATTTCTGTGTGCTCTTGACTGAGTAATAAATCATTGAGTCCATTTGGAGAAGCTTGTAGCACACTCACACGTGAGTGTGTGACCTAGAAATACGAGCGGCTTCCTTCTCCACGCAATTGGCTCTTTGACAGCGCTCCTTCATGTCAGCCATGGCCCCTGTGAGGTCAACCTTTATCTCCTGGCCACACTCCTGCTGTCTGCCCTGCTCAGGTCCATTGCTTAATGGGCTGCTTTTCTTTAAGTGCTTGTGCCTCTGCGTCGGCATGGATCGGCTCGAAGAGCTGCTTTGAGGCTTTTATGAAATAATATACTCTTATTGTGAATGAAGCCATCATCAGAGGCAGCCCCAGACACTACTCACTACTTTCCTTTTTGAGATATTGAGCATTTGTACATAAAAAATAAAAGCTCAGATTTACTAAGTTAAACAATTTTGTGTGATGCACTTCTTTGCATATACCTCACTATGGGTTTACAGATTTGTCTTTCACCTTTGCACTTCTTTTCTAAGCAGTAGATCTATTTAAACTACACAGTCATTTTTGCACAGCTAACAGTACATTGTTCTTTTACAAAGTTTATCATAAATTGTTCTAAACTAAAATGACATGTTTTTCAAAGATAGATGTCCAAGTAACACATCCATTCTTATAAATGTCTTGTTAGTGATGTTGCTATAGGTTGTGCTGTTTATCTTCTTGTAAACTTGACTCAGCTAAACTTGCAACGGTTTGATTTGTTACTCAAAATAAACACGACGTTTATAGTTTGTACAACTTTATTCAGTGCACGGCAAAGTTTTACACAACCTGCATCGCCGTCACCTACATGCAGACTAAGCACACTGCTCATGCGCCAACCCGCACGGCACACCGTGCCGTATCCAACAGTGTAGAAGCACCTTTACCATAATGAACAGTGTAGAGTGGAAATAACTCGTTAACATGAATATGCAAAAAAATTGTGGTAAATCAAACTACTGTACGCTTCATTTAAAAAAAAAACCCTTCTCCCAAGTTTCTCCTTGCAACATTCAGTTGTGCTCATAAGTTACTACATACACTGGCAGAATTTGTGATATTTGTTTTTTGGGCCATTTTTCAGACAATATGAATGATAACAAAAAACTTTTATTTCCCTCATAGTTACTGGTTGGGTAAAGCCTTTTATTGTCAAACAATTGTGTTTATTCTTTTGAAATTAGCAACAGAAACTACCCAAATGACCCTGATCAAAAGTTTACATTTGACCAAGTTTCCTGTGCCTTTGTAGCTCACACTTCAAAATTATCTTCAAAACATCATAGGCCTTGTTGACTCCTCTCCAAATGTTACGTTTGGAGAGAAGGTTCAATTTTGGTCTCATTACTCCAAATGACTTTGTTCCAGAAGTTTTAAGGCTTGTCTCTGTGCGGTTTGGAATGTTGTAAGCGGGATGCTTTGTGGCATTTGCGTTGTAATGGCTTTTTATCGACTATGTAGCTCATTTTTCTTCAAGTGCCTCCTTCTGTGCATCTTGAAAAAGCCACACCATTTTTTTTGAGAACCCTGTATTTCAGCTGAAGTTACTTGTGGGTTTCTCTTGGCATCCCAAACAATTTTCTTGGCTGTTGTGGCTGTGGAAGCTTCACTGGGAGGAGGAGGGAGACTACTGTGAGTGGAGCCATTGTTTATATTCATGTTCCCTTTTTAAGGCTACTCTCAATGCTGTATCGCAATATGCTATGGGGAACATTCTTTGTTCATCTGGTTGTGAAGCACATGTGAGAAACGAATTGGCCTAAAAAAACTTCTCTAAGTGACGCAGCTTGATCAACCGCACCTGCTTGTGAGCACACCTGAAAGTTATAAATACGTGATGCAGAAACTTCTTCAGTCTTTTTTAGCTCTTCTTTGCTCCGTGCACAGCTTGCTTCCTTCAAGGAGAAGCGAGCCGCCTCCCTATCCCCCCGCTTAGGTCTTGGGGTTTGAGTGTTGATCTGGCCAATGATCAGGGATCATATCTCTACGGTCTCTCACGCTTTCGTCAGAGCATGTGGACCCCACTTTCTATGAGCGAGCTGGGGACACCTTCTCCAATGCTTCTGCCGACAGAGGGTGCAGCCTTGAAGCGCTTTTCCAGCTCTGATGTGGCATTAAAAGAACTGCTTAAGATGGTAACCCAGGCAGTGCTACGGCTAAGCATTGATTGGCCACAGGAGCAGTCCTTCCAACACTCTAAACTTGATGAGAAGTTTCTCCCCTTTCCTTGGTGACCTCCACAAGAAGCTGGCAATTTATTTGGCAATTGTGGGTGCAGAGATGCAGAGCCATAGACCAATGCCTCAGGTGGAGGAGATGCTTGCAGGCTATCTCACCCTAGGGGTTTTGACCAAGTTTTGCTTTGTTTAGGTGTGAAGCCCAGAAGGAGAGTGTGGCAAACCGTGCACTCCCTCGTAAGGACTGGGGACATCTCGTCGCACTGCTCAGTCCACCCCTAGGAGACCAGACCTGCATACTATTATGCTTCCAGGGCACATGATTGTTGAAGCAGATCTACTATCCAGCCAGGCTTTGACAAAAGAGGAATGGAAACTCCACCCCAACACAGTCAGTCAAAGGGTCATGGGTCTCGCCTCTTCCTTGTGGCCCCTTGTTGGCCAAACAGAGTATGGTTCTAAGACCAAATTTCTTTCCTGGACAGCTTGCCATGGGTGATTCCGATCAGGAAGGACCTTCTTTCTCAGTCGCAGGGGACAGTGTTTCATTGCAGGCCCAAGCTTTGGAACCTGAGGGGGACCAATTAAAGAAGGCAGGGCTTCCAGCTGTTGAGTCAAAACTATTCTAAGTGTTAGGGCTCCCTCTACTAGGAGACATTACCCCCTTAGATGGCATGTTTTTTGAGGCGTGGTGTATTACACACTGTGCAGACCCAGTTCACTGCCAGATTGTTTCATTACTGGAATTTCTGCAGAGTAAACTATCCTGGGGCTCATGCCCCAATACACTTAAGGTCAAAACAAAATCAACATTTTGATGTAAGGTGTTTGTTGCATTCTGCCATTTCATATGTGTATTACCACTGGTGCAGATACAGTTCATGAATACATTTATATTGTGTTTCTTGCCTTTCAGTCAAATTATTGTATTTTTTTTTTTTTTTGCTAAATTAAGTTTATATAGTATTAAACAACCCTCTCCAGTTGTGTCATCTCTTTTGCGATTTAGACTGTTAAATTTCTAATGTAAATGTGATCTGTCACATTTATCCTAAGGTTTTCTACATAGTTCACATAGGAAGAAAAACAGTTAAATAGTTTAATTCTCTAAAACCATGTCTTACAAAACAATTGATAAATGCAAGACACAAGATAACCTTTAGGGTAACAAATCTGCTGTAACTGTCATGGCCAAACGCCCAGAAACCGGAAGACTTCAGCGCAAACCCCCAGATCCAGGCAAAGTGTTCAAAAAAGGTTTATTTTCCAACCAGTAACAAAACAACACCAAGTAACCAGAATTAAATAAGGCTAAGGTCTGAGCATAAATAATACAAGACAGAAACATACCAGGAAACACCGACCCCAGCAGGACCACAGACCAGCCTCATGAGTAGGGAGCCACAACAACCTGGCACTGAGCACACAGACAAACAGGTATATATAGACATAGACAACCAGGGACAGGTTAAACACATTAGAGCGGAGCAGGTAATCACACAGGAGGGAACGACACAAGGCAGGAAGTAAATAATAAAACACAGACAAGGGTAAAACATTTCAAAATAAAAAAAACAGAAACTCAAATACAAACTTGAAACAAAATCAGATACAATAACTAAACTCAAAAACTACAAAGGACATAACATCAGAACAAAACTGAGACAAATACACAAACAAATCAGACAGACCACAGAACAGACATGAACCCTGACAGTAATTCTCTAAAATAGAATATGATACTGAATCATCAAACAAATAAAATGAGCTCAAGAAAAAACTTTGTAAAATTACATGTGACTGGGTCTTTGAGTTCTGTATTCTATGAAAAATTTTAAAGCTCATTCTCGGGTTTAGGTTTTAAAGCATTTATTATCAGTGGCAGCTGCTGGTGATTGTTGGTGGGTGGTACATGAAGTCACAAATTTGTAGCCCATTGAACATAACTAAGGATTATGTCAAACAAACTCTTTCATACAATCATCACTTTCATAATTATCTAGCCAACATGATATTTTTACAGCTTCCAATAAATATTACAATGTTTTATCACTAAAGAATAAAGCAAAAATAATGTTCATTAAAAGAGTAACTTTTGCTAAGTAGCAAATAATGCAAATCCTAAATGTGTCAAATTATACTAAATGGAACAAATTTTGCTAAAGCTAATCTATGTATATAAAAATATCCTGCTCTCACTTTCACTTATTTTCCACTCTTTCTCAGAAGTACAATAACGTTCACGGTTATTTGTGTGTCTCTAGGTTTCAATCAAATTCAAGTCTCAATTAGCGCCATTAGCCAGTAATTCAAGGGGTGGACTTTCACACCTGTCAATCCCCAAATCACTGTTACTGTCATTGTGACTGTCACTGTGTGTGTCATTGTGCTGTAAAAAATAATCTCTTTCTTGTTTTGTGGAAATTTAGACATATTAGTGCCATGACAACTATAAACATTAAGTTCTAGAAACTTCCACAAAATATACATTTTATTTGTAAAATGTATAGTAAATATTTAACAAACTTTTTAAAAGCCTACATGACAGGAGGTGCTTAGCCCATTTAAACCATATTGTCAAAATAGATTTTTATTTAATTCCACAAAAGTTTGAAAGCATATTGTGGTGGTTAAAACCACAGAATTGTTTACCATAATGAACACATCTGTCAATAAATTATTAATGATTGACATTTATGCAAACCACAACAAAATTGACAGTTTTGACCACAGCGTGAGGAGGTGCTAACAGTGGGTGGTAAAACCAGCTGTCTCTTTTTCACATTATTCTTCAGTGCAAACATAGAAGTATGAATTTACTATGCCAATATTAAATATCAATATCAAATCCAAAGTTATGTAAATGAAGGTAAAAATCTCCTACTAATTTAGTATTTTTTTGTTTAAAGGTTTTATGTTTAATCTCTACATTCAAAAATTTGGACATACTTTTCAAAATAATAATAATAATAATAGTTTCTTTGGCTTTGAGGAAATCTTTTAACCAATCATTCTCCAGTGCCCTTACAATGTCATTATGATGGGAGTGAATGCATTGTTGCCGATAACAATTTTTTTTTTTTTTAAATCTTACATAAATATAAAAAATCTTTTGTATTGAAATGTATGTGAGTTATTTTGCTTAAACACGGTCCATAATTCATGCATTAATCAAGTGTAGAAAAGAAGAAACGGTTCAAGCAAAGGCATCTAGACTCTGTTTTGTCTCTAATTCCAAAAAACTTTATCAATTCTGAGCTTAACGTGTTGGAGACCTGAGCTTGTGCTTTTTGTTTTAGCCTTTTCTTCAAGATGACCTGGATGACTGAGAACTCTCACAGACAAGTGTAGAAAAGAATAATGCAGGAAATACAGTATACACTATACACACTAAGTCACATTTAAAAAGGATGAGGCAATGGGTATGAAATGATTTGTAGCACAAGGATGCGTTATTGTAGAAGTTAGAAGTATTAGTGTTGTCTTATCGGTCGATGAGGCAGCAGAACTGAATCAGTCTGTTGGGGAACAAGCGTCGCCGTCCCGCTGTAGGTTGACCAGGAGAGGCAATGTCAGCCATTTATCTGGACGTAATCCTGAAGAAACATTTTTTGTTTCACAAATGTCAATCCAAACCCCTATTTATGCTCGCTTTTTGTTGCGGTGCATTGCCTTAGTAGGTAAATAAGGAATTTAAAGTGTTCTCATCTTTATCCCGCATCAGGAAGTAGAAACAGAGCTCAAGATGCCTTATGGACATGTTAGGTGAGTGCCTAGCAGTAAATGCAAAAATAAATTAAAATAAATAATCTTTGTATCTATGCAAACTACCCATGTGCATTTAGTTTTGATTATACAAAGGTTTTCTTATTCTGCATAGTTAATTTTGCCCCAACTGCCCCAAATGTAAGCAATATGTCACAAATGTCGCTTTTATTTTATTATAGAACACTTTCTGTGGAGGTAACATAAAAAGAAACAGTCCTTTATATTATGTTTCTATACCATGCAAGGTTGATCATTTCCTTTCTAAGATGCTATTGCAAATTTAAGAATATTTTCACTTCAGTTGTAGTACCACCGAACACCAAACATTCAGTTACCTGTGGTCAGGAGATTGTGAGTTACATTCAGTACAGCTTACAGTGCTCGGGAAAAGTGGAATAACACATACCAGAATGCCCCATAGCGCTGATGATTGGAGCAGTTAGTCTGAATGTGGTGGCAATAGATGGGTGTGTAGTGTTTGGTAAAACACTAAAAAAGGAAGGGGTCTCTCGGCTGAAGTATTATCAAAAAGCAGTGTCTGAGATGGTAGAAAGATTGCGGGTGTATTGTTTTCCAGCAGTGTACTGGTGTTTATGATTTATTCATGTGTTCACTGGATGTTTCTCTGTGAAATGCGACGAGCTAGTGTATCAGTTACACATAACAACAATATAGGCTAATATAGGCTTTATTATTAGACTAAAGCTAATAACGTGGAGCATACACAATTGTTATGAGTCAGAGGAGATTAATTATATTTACAGGTGAAAAATAGAGCTATGACTAATGTCTGGAGCAGAAATATGATGTGAAAATATACAAAATATGTGAAACTAGGTAAATACATTATAATGTTATTGCTTTTGTTAAAATGTATTGAATTCCACTGTATTCATAAAAACTTAAAAAGCTGCCAATAGCACAATATGTAGCCATTATAAGGTAAATAAAAAGGCCTTTTTGAAGCCTTTCATTGGATCATGACCTGGTTTTTGTTGACCCTAAACAATCCAGTCAATGCATGCATAATATCAACGCTAAGCTTCATCATGCGCTTGGTCCAAACATGAGATTTTGACTGCCCATTTTTATCATATGTGACAAACATTTAGTGCTCAATGTGTACATTTAATAGGAATACTACAACCCATATATTTTGGGTTGGATTTTGCTTTCTAAACTTAGAACATTGTGGTTAGCGTGGTTGAAACTGTTCAAGTTTGAAGCAAACTATGACATGCCTAAATGTACCTTGGGCCTTGTTTCCTCTTGAGCCTTATAGATTATAGGCTTGGGTCCTTACTGCTCAGTTTTCATTGGCTAAGGGGAACATAAGCGTGCCATTTGGTTATCCTCAGCTTCAGGGTCAAGCTGTCTGGTACGGTTGGTAAAAGGTGGAGCTCAACACTGTAGTTTGTGGTGGACAAAGAATATGGACTTGGAGAAAGAGAGAAAAACATGCCTTCTTTTTTATGAATCTTGATGTTAAATTTTGCAAAAACAATGCGAGCAATTAAGAGCAACAGCTGTTTCCTGGTGTATACAGAAACGGCACACAGCTCTCACTATGAGAAATAAGAATGATTAGATTCACTGTCTACACTACATTAAACATAAGCATAATGTGGACCTAGTGCAGCTTTTCTATATTTGAAGTCCAAAAACCAGGGGAAAAAGAAAGACTCTTCTTCTCTAGTTTGTTGCAGCAGCGTACAGCTCTATTTCCAGACTCTTGCCTGGCTGAAAATAATAATTTAATATCTGTATTTTTCCAACCAATGGCACTGCAAGGTTTGAAGGTTTGCGTTAAATCCAATCTTATGTAGAAACACATCTTGGGCATGGATGCACTTTTCCAACTCTGACCCTCGACGCATGTGGCAGGGCATCCAGGCCATCAGTGACTACAAAACCACCCACTCCACCCCCGCAGCCACTGATGTCTCCTTCTTGAACGAGCTTAATGACTTTTATGCGCGCTTTGAGAGAGACAATACTACTACTGCCACCAAGCTCAAACCCTCACGTGACCACCCACCAATCACACTCTCCACCACAGACGTCTGCAACGCACTGAGCCGCTCGACCAGACAACATCCCTGGTGGTGTACTCAAGGCATGTGCTGAGCAGCTCACTGGGGTTTTCACCGACATTTTCAACCTGTCTCTTGCCCAAGCAGCTGTGCCGACATGCTTTAAATGCACCTCTATTGTGCCAGTGCCAAAACACTCCAGCCCTAAGTGCCTTAACGACTACCGCCCGGTAGCTCTGACACCTATTGTCATGAAGTGTTTTGAGCGGCTGGTCCTGGGACACATGAAGGACTCTTTGCCATCCACACTGGACTCTCACCAGTTTGCCTACCGCAGCAATAGAAGCACAGAGGATGCCGTTTCCATGGCACTGCACTCTGTGCTAACACATCTGGACAATAAGAACACTTATGCACGTATTGTAATGTGGGACTGAGGACTCAAATGCGCACAAGACAGTGAAGGTAAGTGATTCTTTATTTAAGTACAGATAGTGACAGGAAGCTGGATAGGAGATCTGAGACTGTAGTCCGTGCAGAGGAACTGCGCTGATGGCTGAAGTGAAGTTGTGAACTGGAACCAATCCGAGGAGCTGGACCGAGAGTTGGAGTTGAACCGCGGAGCTAAACCGAGACCTGGTGCCGAGACGGTGACGGAAGACCAAGCCGGAAAGCTGGGCTGAGAGTTGGAGCGAGCCGTAGAGCTGCACCGAAGCCTGGAGCCGAGCCGGTGACTGGAGACAAGCCGAGGAACTGGGATGCAAGCTGGAGTCCAAACCTGAGGGCTGGAGCGAGGGCTGGAGCAAGGGCTGGAGCAAGGGCTGGAGCGAGGGCTGGAGCAAGGGCTGGAATAAGAGCTGTAACAAACGCTGGAAACATTCACACAAAGTCTGCTGAACGATCTGGCAGGGAAGAGGTGGAAAGGAGCGGTTTAAATACCTCACTGATGGTAATAGATTGCAGGTGCTTGGGACAGGTGGCAGTGATGAGATGAAGGAAGGGGAAGGAAAGTGGAGCGGATCCCTGAGGGAGACGGAGTGGATCTGACAGAACCCCCCCCCCTCAAGGAACGGCACCGGACGTTCCAACTGACTGTCCAGGGTGTGAGGCATGGAAGTCCCTAATTAACTGTGGATCCAGAATATGGCGGGCAGGAACCCAAGAACGTTCTTCTGGACCATACCCCTCCCAGTCCACCAGGTACTGAACGCCTCGACCACGGCGTCTAGATCCAAGGAGCCGTCGCACCGAATATGCTGGAGCACCTCCGACAAGCTGGGCGGGAGGCGGGGGCCTAGTGGCGGGAACCAGAGGACTCTCCTGAAGGGGATTGATCCTGGAAACATGAAATGTTGGGTGAATTTGCATAGACCGGGGAAGCTTCAACCTTACCGCCACTGGGTTGATGATCTTCACTATAGTGAAGGGACCAATGAATCGTGGAGCCAATTTCTTCGACTCCACTCTGAGAGGAATGTCTCTGGTGGATAGCCAGACCCGATCCCCCACCTTGTACTGGGGACTCTGCTTGCGATGGCGATTGGCTGCTGCCGAATACTGGGTGGAAGCTCGTAGGAGTGCCGCACGAGCCCTGTTCCATGTCCCTCTGCAACGGCGGATGAGGCCTTGGACGGATGGAACATTAGCTTCCCTTTCCTGGGCAGGGAATAGTGGTGGTTGAAACCCGTAGACGCACTGGAAAGGGGACATTCCAGTAGCCGAACTCGTCAAGGAGTTGTGAGCATACTCCACCCACAACAGCTGAGAGGACCAGGAGGATGGAGTTTGTCCAGCCATGCACCTCAAGGCCGACTCCATCTCCTGGTTTAACCGTTCCGTCTGGCCATTGGACTGCGGGTGAAATCCAGAGGACAAGCTGACAGTAGCCCCTAAAAGAGAACAAAACTCCCGCCAAACTGTGGACGTAAACTGGGGTCCCCGGTCCGACACAATGTCCATTGGTAGTCCATGGATCCGGAAGACATTCTGGGGAACAAGCTCTGCCGTTTCCCTTGCTGAAGGCAACTTAGGCAGGGCTATGAGGTGAGCCATCTTCGAAAAACGGTCAATGATGGAAAGGATCACCGTGTTGCCATTTGACTCTGGTAGACCGGTAACGAAATCCAGAGACATGTGAGACCAAGGTCTTCTGGGAACCGGAAGTGGCCGAAGAAGCCCAGATGGAGCATGATGAGATGGCTTCTGCTAGCTACAGACCGGACATGCCGTGACAAATGCCCGAACATCCTCTTCCTCCTTAGGCCACCAGAACCGCCGTTGGAGAAAAGAGAGTGTCCGCCGAATTCCGGGATGGCAAGCGAGTTTAGACGAGTGAACCCACTGAAGAACCTCTGACCGCAACCCCGCAGGAACAAATAGTCTCCCCTCTGGACAGGAACTGGGAACCGTTATGGTGTTCAAGGCTGCTTTGACGCGCTCTTCAATGGGCCAGGTGAGGGCTGCTACCAGCTCTGATGGAGATAAGATGGAGGTCACCTCAGAAGATGTCTCCTCCTTCTGGAATTGCCGAGAAAGTGCGTCAGGTTTCTGATTCCGGGACCCTGGTCGGAATGACAAAACAAAATTAAATCGAGTAAAGAACAACGACCAACGGGCTTGACGCGATGTCAAGCGTTTGGCTGACCGGATATACTCCAAATTCTTGTGGTCAGTCCACACAAGAAAAGGTTGTTCGGCTCCCTCCAGCCAGTGCCGCCACTCCTCCAAGGCTAGCTTAACCGCCAGCAACTCCCTATTACCTACGTCGTAGTTTTGTTCAGCGGGAGACAGGCGACGAGAAAAATAGGCACACGGGTGTAATTTCTGGTCTGAAGGAGAACGTTGGGACAAAACTGCGCCTATTCCCATGTCGGAAGCATCCACCTCTACGACAAACTGGCTATCAGAGTTTGGGATGATAAGCACTGGAGCTGAAGAAAAACGAAGCTTCAAGTCACGGAATGCTGACTCGGCTTCACTGGACCAGAGGAACGGAACATTAGATGAGGTAAGTGCTGTTAGAGGAGCCACCAAGGTATTATAGCCACGGATGAAACGTCTATAGAAGTTGGCAAATCCCAGAAAGCGCTGCAGTTGCTTTCGACTGCACGGAGATGGCCAATCCAATACTGCCGACACCTTGGAAGGGTCCATCTGAATTTTTTCCTGGGCAACAATGTAACCCAGGAAAGAGACACTGGGTACGTGAAATTCGCATTTCTCAGCCTTGACAAAAAGCGAATTCTCCAGCAGGCGTTGAAGAACTGACTGGACATGATGTACGTGTTCCTTGTGATTCTTGGAAAAGATGAGGATATCATCCAGGTAGACAAACACAAACCGTCGAGCATGTCCCGTAACACATCATTAACCAGGTTCTGGAAAACGGCGGGAGCATTAGTCAGTCCAAAAGGCATCACCAGATATTCATAATGGCCTGACGAGGTGTTAAATACTGTCTTCCATTCGTCCCCCTCTCGGATGCGAACCAGATGGTATGCGTTGCGAAGATCCAATTTGGAAAACACTGTTGCCCCCTCCAGGAGTTCAAAAGCGGAGGTCAACAGAGGAAGCGGATACCTGTTCTTTACGGTGATCTCGTTAAGCCCACGATAATCAATGCAAGGTCGGAGAGTCTTGTCTTTCTTCCCCACAAAGAAAAACCCTGCCCCCACTGGTGATGAAGACGGCCTGATTATTCCAGCTGCCAACGCATCTTTAATGTAAAGGTCCATGGCCTCTCTTTCAGGAGCGGATAAGGAATATAATCGGCCTCTAGGAGGTGAGGTGCCAGGAAGCAAGTCAATAGCACAGTCATATGGCCGATGCGGAGGTAAGGCTGTGGCTTTGGCCTTATTAAAGACCTCCTTATAATCCTGGTACTCCTGGGAGCGTTGGCGGCAGAGAGGATACAGGTGTACCAGGTAGCGGGTTGGGTACTCCCGCTGACTGAAGACAAACAGAGTGACAAGAATGACTCCACCCCAGTATTGCCCCAGTGTCCCAATCAATGTGAGGATTATGGCGTCGCAACCAGGGAAAACCCAATATCAATGGAATCTTTGAAGAATGAATTAGGAAAAATTCCTGATGGTTCCCAGAGATCAGTAGGACCACGGGACTGGTCCGGTGGGTCACGGTGCCCAGGAGGTGTCCATCCAGAGCCAGTGCAGGAACTGGTTTGGGTAGGGGAACTCGTGACAACCCCAACTGAAGAGCCAAAGTCTCGTCCATAAAACTGCCGTCTGCCCCAGAGTCAATGAATGTAGTTAATGTTTGTGGCCCCCCAGGAAGCAGCAGCTGGACATGGACAAGTGGGCGATTGATGGAAGAGACTCCCTCTGTAAGACTCAACAGTACTCCTCCATCTACTGCTGAGCCTGTCCTTTTAACGGACAGACCAATGCCACATGTCCCGAACCCCCACAATACATACAAAGGTGACTCCTTCGCCTCCGTAGCTTCTCCTCAGGAGTGAGATGAGAGTGGCCAATTTGCATGGGTTCACTGGAATCTGTGGTGGCACTGGAATCTGTTGTGGGTACAGAGAACTGTGGTAGCTGGGCATCTAGAGGAAGGCAACGAGGACTCCGGGTAGCCCGCTCCCTCCGACGGGCTCGAACTCGCTGATCAACTCGGATTGACATACGGATTAAATCATCCAGGTCTACTGGAAGCTCCCGAGTGGCGCGCTCATCTTTCATGTGCTCAGCCAACCCGAGAAGGAAAGCCTGGTGTTGTGCAGAAGCGTTAAATCCACTCTGCCGAGCAAGCGTCCGAAACTCAATGGAATAATCCGCCACTGAACGGGATCCCTGTTTTAGTTGAAAAAGGCCCCTAGCCGCCGCGCCCTTCTGATCCTCCGCGTCAAACACCTTACGGAGTTCAGTTGATAAGGACTGGAAACTAGAGCAGGCCGGGGTATCTCTCTCCCACTCTGCTGTTCCCCAGAGACGTGCGAGCCCCGTCAGGTGATTAATGACAAAGGCCACCTTGGCTCTCCCTGTGGCGAATGTGTGGGGTTGCAGAGCAAACAGGATTGAGCAGTTTACCAAAAAGGGATTACAACAACCTGCCTCTCCGGAGTAACGTTCTGGAGTCCCGACCCGAGGCTCCTGGACCGGGATCGGTTGAACCACCGGGGAAACAGGATCTGAAGGTGGAACGGAGACCAGACTCTCTGTGGTCTTTGGAATATTGGCTAGCTGAGAAGTCAGGAGATGGATCTGATTAGACATGGCCTGGAAGGCGTCTTCCTGTTGAGACACAATCCGTTGGAACCCGGCGGAAATAGTGTTCATTTGGGCTGCATGATTTTGAAGAGTTTCTTCAATAATGGTGAATCGATTAATTACTTTCTCTGCTTTGGCTGAGTCCATCTTGGCCAGATCGTTCTGTAATGTGGGACTGAGGACTCAAATGCGCACAAGACAGTGAAGGTAAGTGATTCTTTATTTAAGTACAGATAGTAACAGGAAGCTGGATAGGAGATCTGAGACTGTAGTCCGTGCAGAGGAACTGCGCTGATGGCTGAAGTGAAGTCGTGAACTGGAACCAAGCCGAGGAGCTGGACCGAGAGTTGGAGTTGAACCGCGGAGCTAAACCGAGACCTGGTGCCGAGCCGGTGACGGAAGACCAAGCCGGAAAGCTGGGCTGAGAGTTGGAGCGAGCCGTAGAGCTGCACCGAAGCCTGGAGCCGAGCCGGTGATTGGAGACCAAGCCGAGACGCTGGGCTGAGCGTTGGAGTGAGCCGTAGAGCTGCGCCGAAGCCTGGAGCCGAGCCGGTGACTGGAGACAAGCCGAGGAACTGGGCTGCAAGCTGGAGTCCAAACCTGAGGGCTGGAGCGAGGGCTGGAGCGAGGGCTGGAGCGAGGGCTGGAGCGAGGGCTGTAACAAACGCTGGAAACATTCACACAAAGTCTGCTGAACGATCTGGCAGGGAAGAGGTGGAAAGGAGCGGTTTAAATACCTCACTGATGGTAATAGATTGCAGGTGCTTGGGACAGGTGGCAGTGATGAGATGAAGGAAGGAGAAGGAAAGTGGAGCGGATCCCTGAGGGAGACGGAGTGGATCTGACACGTATGCTGTTTGTTAACTTTAGCTCAGCATTCAACACAGTCATCCCGTCCAAGCTAATAGCCAAACTTGAAGACCTGGGCATTAACTCCTCCCTCTGCAACTGGATCATGGACTTTCTGACCAACAGACCCCAGCAGGTCCAATCCAGCTCCATCTGCTCCAGCATCACCACACTCAACACTGGTGTACCACAGGGCTGTGTACTGAGCCCCTTCCTCTACTCCCACTTCACCTCCGACTGCAGGCCTGTGAATGGATTTAACGCCATCATCAAGTTTGCGGATGACACTACGGTGATTGGTCTCATCAGCAACAACGATGAGACCTACAGGGAGGAGATCCAGCACCTGGCCACATGGTGCAATGACAATGACCTGCTCCTGAACACCTCCAAGACGAAGGAGCTCATTGTGGACTTTAGGAAAGAGTCAAGAGGCACACACAACACCATCCACATCCATGGAACGGCTGTTGAGCGTGTCTCCAGTTACAAGTTCCTGGGGACCCACATCTCTGAAGACCTGTCCTGGACTACCAACACCTCCAGCCTGGTCAAGAAGGCTCACCAGCGACTCTTCTTCATGAGGACACTAAAGAAGAATCGGCTGTCCTCAGATATCCTGGTGAACTTTTATCGCTGTGCAATGGAAAGCATCCTGACCAACTGTGTAACAGTCTGGTATGGGAGCTGCTCTGTTGCAGAGCGCAAGGCACTGCAGCGGCTGGTGAAAACCGCCCAACGCATTACAGGGACTCCACTTCCAGGATGTCCAGAGGAAACTCTGTCTGCGTCGAGCTCGCAGCGTCCAAGGACTCCTCTCATCCCGCCCATAGACTGTTCTCTCTCTTGCCCTCCGGCAGGTGTTTCAGGTGCTTCAAGACCAGGACCAGCAGACTGAAGAACAGTTTTTTCCCCAGAGCTGTCTCTTTAGTGAACTCTGCACCCCACTGACCCCACTGCCCTTCATACACTGCCCCCCTCTGCGCACACCCCTTCTCTGTGTCTTGACTGGACTGTCTATACATAGCATTATGTTTACTAGAACTATTTGCACTGCCAACTGTTCATTTACAGGACCTACTGTTTACACATGCACTACTGAACTTTACATAAATATGCAATACTTCCACTGCACTACTGTTATGCAGACAGCTTCTGTTTGTAATTATTTGCAGTATAACTATTACACTACTGCTCACCATAGCCTTACCTATCATTGTATATATCCACCCATACAATTCTGTTTATAGTAATTGCCATTGTATTTTATGTTTATAGTACATATCCACCTAAAATTACCTCTTTAATGTAATCTATCTATGACTTTAATTTATAGCTCACCATGTTTATCATTGTATATACATATTTTATTATTTCTGTTTATAGCAATAGCCATCTGTATATTATTGTATAGTATGTACATATCCATCTGCAAATTACTTTCCACACTAACTTATTTATTTAAGCAATACTGGAAATCTTGCACTTGCTGCTATTGCACTTCTGGTTAGACCTAAACTGTATTTTGTTGCATTGTACTTGTACATGTGTAATGATAATAAAGTTGAATCTAATCTAATCTAATCTAATGTATAATAATAATAATAATAATAATAATAATAATAATAATAATAATAATAATAATAATAATAATAGAAATGAATCCCCTTTCAGTGTGTCACCTTTTTTGTTCTTTTTTCAAAACTAGTCTGATCCCATTCTGATCCATTGAGATTTAGTACATTATCCCTTTGACATTTGAACTGTTTTTAGGTTGGATGCACATTTTGATTATGACAGGAGGGATTATTACATGCTTAATCTTTAGAAATGGAAAAATGTAATCACATTTTAGGCTCTTCAATACAGAAACACACCCAATGCTGAAACAGAAATAAAAGGACATTTTCTTATATCAGACACAAATGCTAAATTAACTTTTTGAATGACATTCTACTTGACTGCTTGTTAATTTTAAGTTCATCTGACTGTTATTGACTTTTGAAAACATTTCTATTTTGGAGTTTCATGTAAATTGAGGGGCATTACAGCAGAGAAATTAATTTCTGTGAAGCTGTCAATAAGTAATTATGAATGACCTTTTTAAAATGAAAGTTGTGAACACCTGACAACAAAGCAGTAAAAATAAAAAAGCCAACCTCTTATATTCATTTCAAACTTGCTGCGAGCTGCTAACTTCAATGTCATGCGTGGTTTCTTTGGGTTATGTTTTTACCTTGTGTTTGCCCTGATTCTGAGTAAATTGTCAAAAGGCAAGAGATTCAAAAAACAAACATTAAAGCTGATTATTTCAACAGGACCAAATGTTTTGTTTCTTTTTCTTGTACTTGAGAAAAACTATTTATTCCACTCAATAACAACAAGACTTTTCTCAAGAAACACACTAGATGGTGTCAGCCTTTTTGGTCTGCCAAGGGAAGCTCCCATTGGTCTCTTAATATTGAGAAAGTGTCTCTTCCAGCGCCGGATATGTCTGCTTACACAGAGAAAAAATGTAAATTAATAAATAAAGACACAAGGGAAGCAAAGTGAAATACAAACAGATTTTAATAATACATTAATGTTGCACAAGGAGTAAATGGAGCGCATTTATAGAACACTTTTTCTTTACTGGCTGCACCAGTCGTGCTTCCAGAGAGGGGCGCTCCCAGCCTTCTCCGACCACCACCAAACTCACCTCTACAAGTTTTTGTAACATTACAACAAAAAGCTAGTAAATGGTTTTCAACACATTTTAGGTAGTTATTATATATTTCACATTTCAATTTGTGATTTTATACTGTTTACAAAATCTGACATTATTACTTTTTTTTGTTTTGTTTATTAATATATTGTATTTTATTTATATAATTCAATTATATATTTTAATAATGTTAAATATGAAAAGTGTGTTTAGGTTGAATGTTGCAAATTGTGCATTTACTACAAAGATTCAGATACAGATTCTATGACATGTTAATCTGCCAAATGAAATACACTTAAAGCAATTCACTGTTACATAATGTTTTGGTGGTTAAGCGCAAGATATACAAATGATCACAAAATGAAAGTTTTATTAACATGTAATAATGCAATGGGCCATAACAATTAGCCAACTTTCTGAAAAAGTGAAATACTTATACTTATATATGCAGGACTTTAAAAAATGTGTGGAATTCTTATGGTAAATGTAGTTTCTGAAAGAAAGTTAAATAGGTTTGTTTGAAACAGACCTTCCACCGCTGGCTTTTAAAAGTCCATTGTGGCTGTTTACAATGCAGTGTTTGTGCAGAAGAAGGCATTGAAGTGTCACTCAGAGACTAAAGTGCCCAGGGATGAACACAGCAGTGTGACAACTCACTGCAGACAGAGACAAATACAGAACAACTTTAAAGGATTATAACACAGCGTCAGCTTCTGCAGCAGTGACACTGTAAGCAGGCAATAAAGTGATTGGAGGTAAACATATGCTGACATTAATCTGGCAAAGATAATGTGACTCCATGTTCTGGATTCTGGAGGGTTTTCTCTCTCCATTTCTGAATAACCATTTTTAAAGAAACTGCATGTCATTGCTTGCATTTCTTTATTATTGTATTTCCACTTCCCAAATCCTCAACATGACACGTACAAACTGTTTCAGCCTGAACTAGTGGATTTACATGGACTATTAATAATTATTTGCAGACATTTTCTGATATTTTGTTATGCTACTGTATATACTGTGTGAGTGTTTTGAACTATAAATATTTCATGTGGCCAGTATTTTATTTCAATTTATCATTAAAATAGCATGTATAAACAAACACCACGTACAATATCTGATTTGCCTAAAGGTTGCTTAAAGGAGAAGTAGTGTACATATCACCGATACTTACCAATGATATCTTTTGCAAATGTGCTCAAATCTGATTTATTCTACTGGTATGAATTCCTTTTTCTTACACAGATCCACTTGGGAGGGCCTCTAAAGAAAGCCTTAGTAAAGGTTAGTAATTTAGATGCAAACCTAAAGGTGACCGGATGAACCACCTGTTACAAGGTAGTTCTATTTTCTGGTGGTTAGCTATTATAAAGGAATCTTTTAAAGACACTGTGACGACTGCAGTTGTACAAATCGCAGCAACAACATATATTTTCTCATAATGACGGCACAGTGGTGCAGTGGTTAGCACTGTTGCCTCACAGCAATACTCCTGGGCTGAATTGGGACTTCCTGTGTGGAGTTTGAATGTAGTCCCTGTGTTTGGCTGGAGATGGTTAGGGTAATCCAGTTTCCCCCACCAACATCAAAACATGCTGGATGGCTGGTGACATTGAATTTCCCCACAGGGAAAATAAAGTGATGATAATAATAATAACAAAATATAATCATTCTGTGATTTATTCATTTTTTGAACAGAGAATCCACAAGACTTGATTTCTTTTAAATAATACTTTGTGTCTTCGAAAAGCCTTGAAATCCCATTGATTGGACAGAATGTTTTGACACTCCGAGTCATGTGATATCTAAGTTGAAGCACTGGGAATAATTAAGAGTAAGACGCTGAGTTTTCTGTGGGAAACTACCCATGAAATAGACAAGTGAGCTCTCCCGGCTGTGGAGAAGATTAACACATGATGTGGATGGAGATGTACAGCACCGGGGGCAGTCTGTGGAGAGCCTCTGATGGAAACTGCAAACTGTGAAATGAGTCCAGCGCGAGCTCATCAATGTTTATGGTGTTAAGGATGGGACGTTCAGTGCGCTGGAGTTCTCCGACACAGGCTGAAGCTTTGTTCCACTCAACTCACACTGACAGCTTATCTTGCAATCACACAACTGTCAATGCTGAATTATTTCATTTGATTATATTTGAATAAATGCATTTATCAGACATACATAACTTATTAGAATTATCTTGCAGTGTGAACATGTATTTATTTCATTAATATTTAAAATATTTAACATTAACTATTTTTTATAAAGTCACTGATTTTATTTTTTATTGTTGTCATTGTCATTGTTTTTGTTTTGTTAAACATCTGTTAGGTACCATATCTATAAGAGTTACAATTTTTGGTTTATGCATTTATTTTAAAGTCACTTATAACAAGTGACTTTTATAGATTGAGGTGTTTTAAATTAGAGAGGCTGGAGTTATGTTCTAGTTTAAATGTCTAAAATGGACAATGGATGACTTTGATAAAATAGGAGCCTCCAATGCACCCTTAAAGTTTAATGTTAGCTTCACTTGTTCCCGTTTCTTTTGTTGTTTTTTGGACAACTGTCCACTTTTATCAATTTTATTCAAGAAACATGTAACTCCAAGAAAGTCTGTTCAAAGCACAATTGTGTTTGATTTGTGGTCTCCTAACATTGACACAAGAAAGACTAAATATATTATATTCTACCTTCAGGTGGATGAGCACTCGTTTTATAATCGAAAGGTTAACGGTTTGATTCCTCCTCTCTGTAAACATACTATCGTTGTGTCCTTGAGCAAGACACTTCACCCACCTTGCCTTCAGTGGTGTTACAGCTGTGACACTGCTGCTGTGTGAATGGAAGCTTGATGTATAAGTCAGGGTAAGTATGAGTGCCTAGTAGGTGGAAAAGCACTATATAAAAAAGGCCATGCCATTGAGACCAGTTGTTTGCTCTCACTATAGTATAGACTTTGGCCGTTGCACCCTTTTTTCAGGCAACCTTTAAAAACAGACCTCTTTGTTAAGTGTGAGAATGGTTTTTAGGGAGTGTGTTGAGTGGAACTGATTGCTTTCCAATGCCATCTTTTCCCCTATCTATCTTCCACATTGCCCTTTTCCGCTAAAGACCACATTGTGAGCGGTGTGTGAGGCCATAATATCTCCTCCGCTCAGCTCTTCTGCTCCCTTAAATGTCTTTTCAATGACTGGGTGAGCACCGGATGGCACTGAATTTTTTTTTTTGTCTCAGGGATAAGTGCCTATATTTTCTCTCAAAGGCAAAATAAGAAATGGCCCAGGTAGATGTGCCACCTCTAGGCGTTTTGTAATATGAAGATGGATTTTTTTTTTGTGCCGTCTTTAAAAAAGTGGAAAAAAAGGTCTTTTGATGCAGTAAAAGGTGAAATGTATGTTCAGAAAATGTGAAATATAAAAAAGACAGATAACTGGAGAAGACTACAGTGTTGCATAATTTAATCATAATTTTCTTATTTTGTTCTCTTGAGGAATGAGTTTCACTGGGATCTGATTAAATTTATGCTCTACCCTCCTGATGAAAGGTTGGATGGTTAATAAATGCAAGAGAGCATGTATGTCACATTATTTCATTATGCTTTTTTCTCTGGTCCATTTTACAGACTGGCTGAATGCAATCCAATGCGACCAGGAGTGCATGTGAAGAACTCATTTACAATGTCAAACAAGCCAAAGCAGAACACAATATGTGATAAAACGTTGCCATAGAAACGTGTAATCACTGTTTTTTGTCAAAAACTACTTCCTGTCAGCCATTGCTATATCAGTCAAGTGGTGGTTAATGTTGAGGCTGTATTAAATATAACTGGACTTGACTTTGAAAGCATTTTGGGTAATATGTAGTTTACACACACATATTGTCTTGTTCATAAACTTTTGATAGTCACCTGATGACTTTACTGTTCACACAGATCTGTCTTGACTTCTAATTACGAGTCTTCTGGTTGTATCCAGTGTTGCTTTTGTCAACGAATAAAAACAAGACTAAATGGGGTTTACAAAAGAAAGACTATGCTAAAATGTCTCTTCATTTTTGTTGAAAAAAAAAAAAACGAAATGAAATTATTATTATTTTGCACTGTTTCTGTTTTCTGTGTCTGCATCAGGTTGCACTGTGTGGACAAAGTGGGGCTTTCTCTGTTTAGAAGACAACAAACAAAGTTAGGTCTGACATAGACCATAATGAAATTGAGGTAAGTCAAGACATTAATGTAATGTTTCTTTCTATTTTAGAAACCTCATGCCTTTCACCTGGTTGTGGTTAATGTATTTCACTTTAACGTTAGCTTTAAGCTTTAAGCTGCTTTAAGCCACTGGAGCTGAAAACAACTGAGGCAAACAAGTGACTATCGTCTGTGTATATTTGTTTGTGAATGTGATGTGGGTTCCATCCTGACTGACTCAATGTCTAAAAATCTACTAAAATACAATTTTATTGACTAAAACTAGATGTCATCAGTTTTTCTGAATTAAAATTATTGATAAAAATAAGACTTTTAGTTGACTGAAACTTGACTAGATTAAAAAGGAGGAATGTGACTAAAATTAATAAAAAATAAAATGACAACCTCACACAAACCCAAGACAAAAACTAAAACTAAAACAGGCTGCCAAAAACAACACTGGTTGTAAGTACACAGTGTAAGATCTTAATTAACCCGTCTGAGCTGTTGGGTTTCTAAAATAACGTAATGTTATAAAAAGACACAAGAGAAGTGACGGGGGAAACAGCGCCACCACTGTGCAAAAGAGGACAAAAATAGTTTGGAGGCTCACATTGTCTGAGTATGCTTGGGCAAACCCACAACCCACCTTGCCTCCAGCATCTGTGACACTGGTAAACTGCTGATAGAGTGCTAGATGTAAAAGGCTGTAAAAAGTCCAAAAATTGTCTTAACAAGGTTTATGATACATTATTAAAAAAATGAATAATGTGAAATTATAAGTTTGTCAGTAAATTGCATTAGCAGAGACCAAATATGTCTATTGTAATCAGTCATTTATTGGTGCAAATTATAGTTTAGTAGATTTAACTTTTTGACATTTGTTTTTAAGGGTGTGCTCACACTTGCAGCGTTCGATGTGGTTTCCTAGTGCAGTCACTTGGAGAGTATAATTCAGTGCACTGAGACTACTTCAACACATGAGTCTCAGTTTGCTTCCAACTGAACTCTTGTACGGTTTGATTTAAGTGTGAACCTCAAGCGAACCACAGCTGTCTAAATAAACTCAAACAGTCTTGTGACATTGAGCTTTTCCGGGAGCTAAGAAAAGGCAAACCAAAATGATAGTGTGTATCAACAAAACAAAGTGAGCAGAGATCAAATGTGGAGCACTGAGTAAATTTCTTATTAGCATCTAGTGTGTTCATAAGGACTTGTTCTTTCTTGTTTGGTCAGCGATTTGAAATGTTTGGTTTTCCTTGTAATTTATTATATTTCCATTTATAATGTTTTTAAAGCAGAACTAAGTAACATTTTTACCTTCATAAATAGTTTCTAATTCCTTATGCACTATCCACCTCTGATGCATCAGAGCTGAAAACAGCACTTGCAAGCTGAGGTGCCACCGATAGTGTGTTAGACCGAGAGAGAGTCAACCTTGGCCAAGCTTTAACTAAATAGCGTCAGCTGAAACAATGTTAAGGAATCAAAACTGAATACGACGTGGCTTTTATGTTGTTGAACTTGTAAGATACTTCGCCTAACAACAACTTACAACTTAGATGTATTTTTATTTTATTTCCTTCAAGATTTAGCTACTGTTATGTGACATACATTTAGCTTGTGTACAATAAATTAGATGCCAAAATAATAAAATTAGAGCAACTAATATTTCAGAAGTGATTTTTTTTTACATATGTTTTGGTTGAAAGTGAAAAAAAAATTAAACAATGTATATATTATGACTTATAAGGTAATTTTTAAAATTACCCACCTCCATTGAGATTTAAATTTCTTGTATTTTCCATTTCTTTTTGCAAAACTAGTGTGGCTGGTGAGAGTGCTGGGAGTATTTATGACTGTAGGGCTGTAGGGGGAGCTGCGCAATGATCAGTTAAGTTTTTAAGTCCAGGTTTTGAAACCAAATTGGTAAAGATTAAATGACTGTCTTTCACAGACACGTTTACACAGTCTAAAGATGGGTCTGACTTGCACAATTAGCTGTTATGTACACCAACAAGTATGGCCAACATATGCTCAGTAAAATGAACAATGAAAACAATAGACTAGATGTTTTTGGAAAGCACCTAAACACGGCTAGGTTCAGGGCAAAAGGGAACAGAAGTTATATTTTCAAACTACCAACGGTGCAGACTAAAGCCAGCTTCCTAAAATATGTCTGAAACTGTGGGAAGAAAGACTTTAGGGAAGAATACAACACTTACCTTTTACAGTCTTTTGGAATTAGAGACGAAACGTCTTCACCTTGAAAACTTAGTCCAGATGCTTTTACTCAAACCTTTTCTTCAAAATGTCCTGGATGACTGAGAACCTTCATAATCAACTCACCTTTTACATATGTACAGATTAAATAGATCACTGCTATTGATTTAAAAAACTTTTTTGGCAAATATACCTCTAAAATATATCTATCATAAGTATTATCCATCCATCCACCTTCTACCGCTTATCCGGGGCCGGGTCGCGGGGGCAGCAGTCTAAGCAGAGATGCCCAGACACTTCCTCCAGCTCTTCCGGGGGGATATTGAGGCGTTCCCAGGCCAGCCGAGAGACATAGTACCTCCAGCGTGTCCTAGGTCTTCCCCGGGGTCTCCTCCCGGTGGGACATGCCCGGAACACCTCACTAGGGAGACGTTGAGAAGGCATCCGAAACAGATGCCCGAGCCACCTCATCTGGCTCCTCTCGATGTGGAGGAGTAGCGGCTCTACTTTGAGCTCCTCCCGAGTGACAGAGCTCCTCACTCTATCTCTAAGGGAACACCGTGCCACTCTGCGGAGAAAGCTCATAACCTTAGGTGAGAGAAGGTACGTAGATTGACCGGTAAATCAAGAGCTTTGCCTTACAGCTCAGCTCCTTCATTACCACAACAGACCGGTACATCAACCGCATCACTGCAGAAGCTGCACCGATCCGTCTGTCAATCTCACACTCCCTCCTTCCCTCACTCGTGAACAAGACCCCAAGATACTTGAACTCCTCCACTTGAGGCAGAAGCTCTCCACCAACCTGAAGGGGACAAGCCACCCTTTTCCGACTGAGAACCATGGTCTCAGACTTGGAGGTGCTGATCCTCATCCCAGCCGCTTCACACTCGGCTGCAAACCGTCCCAGTGAACATTGAAGGTCCTGGTTTGATGGAGCCAACAGGACAACATCATCTGCAAAAAGCAGAGACAAGATCCTGTGGTCCCCAAACCAGACTCCCTCCGGCCCCTGGCTGCGCCTAGAAATCCTGTCCATAAAGATAATGAACAGGACCGGTGACAAAGGGCAGCCCTGTCGGAGTCCAACATGCACTGGGAACAGGTCTGACTTTCTGCCGGCAATGCGAACCAAGCTCCTGCTCCAGTCGCACAGGGACCGGACAGCCCTTATCAAAGGGCCCCGGACCTCATACTCCCAGAGCACCCCCCACAGGGCGCCACGAGGGACACAGTCGAATGCCTTCTCCAGATCCACAAAACACATGTGGATCTGGAGAAGGCAGATAAATCCTCCAGCACCCTGGAGAGGGTATAGAGCTGATCCAGTGTTCCACGACCGGGACAAAAAACGCATTGTTCCTCCAGAATCTGAGGTTCAACTATCGGGCGCATTCTCCTCTCCAGTACCCTGGCATAGACTTTCCCGGGGAGGCTGAGGAAAAGAGGGACCACCACCCCGGTCTGCCAGTCCAGAGGTACTGTCCCCGACCTCCACGCGATGTTGCAGAGGCGTGTCAACCAAGACAGTCCTACAACATCCGGAGACTTGAGGTTTCTCAGGCGTATCTCATCCACCCCAGTGCCTTGCCACCGAGGAACGTCCCAACTACCTCAGTGACTTACCTACCTTACCTACGACTCCAGCAGGAGCACTTTCCAGCACCCCTCCCAGAGACTCCAAGAAGGCCGGGTACTCTACACTGCCTTTTAGCCCGTAAACACAAACAACAGTGAGAGACCTATCCCCGACCCAAAGGCGCAGGGAAGCGACCCTCTCGTTCACCGGGTGAACTCCAACACATGGCGGCTGAGCTGAGGGGCAATGAGCAAACCCACACCAGCCCGCCGTCTCTCACTGCAGGCAACTCCAAAGTAGTGGAGAGTCAGGCCTCTCTTGAGGATTTGGGTTCCAGAGCCCAAGCTGTGCGTGGAGGTGAGCCCGACTATCTCTACAGTAGTCGGTATCTCTCAACCTCCCGCACAAGCTCAGGCTCCTTCCCCGCCAGCGAGGTGACATTCCATGTCCCTAGCACCAGATTCCGTGTCTGGGGATTGGGTCGTCGAGGCCTCCGCCTTCGACTGCCACCCAATCCACTTTGCACCAGCCCCTTACGGTTTCTCCCGCAGGTGGTGGGCCCACGGGAGGTCGGCCCCAGGTCGCTCCTTTGGCCTGAGCCCGGCTGGGCCCCATGGGGAAAGACCCACCAGGCGCTCGCATACAAGCCCCAACCCCAGGCCTGGCTCCAGGGTGGGGCCCGGTTGCGCCATACCGGGTGACGCCACGGTCCTTGATATTGCGTTATCCATAAGGGTTTTTTAAGCGATATTTGTCTGGCCCGTCACATAGGACCTGTTTGCCTTGGGAGACTCTACCAGGGGCCTTTAGCCCCCGACAACATAGCTCCTAGGATCATTCGTGCACTCAAAACCTCTCCACTGCGATAAGGTTGCTGTTCAAGGATAATTCTATCCATATTGGGTAGTGTTGTATTGGGGAAAATCCATGCTTTACCAGCAAATTGAGCTGGAATAACTTGCGCCAAGGCCATAAATCAACACAGATATTAGTCTATTTTCAGACAATTTGACTGTCTGTCTGTGAAATTGCTTTACAAGATACACCTCTAGAGAAAAAGAGAATACTCCTCTGGAGAAACATTCACTAAATTTCTTCCATTTTTACAAATACGTCCCATTTTAAACCGCTCAGAGAGGAGTTCGCCGCCTCACTTGCGATCTCTGTCTGTCATTACCACTCCAGGCCGTTCTCGGTTAAAGAATGTTTCCCTGATTTTTGTTTAATTAAAGTAAAAATGTGGTGATCTCTCTGCTCTTGCACTTCAGGCAATGGCACGTTCTCAGGAGAAAAGCAGGAGCCACACTATTACCTTACCTAGTGTTCATCTTTAATAGCATCCCTGACAACTAAATTGCCAGTGTATTCCACAGATTCAAACAGGAGGCTTGTGTGTGCCACTAAAGACATGGGCATCTAGTGTGTGAGCGATTCCCAAAGGCCCTGTCCCATTAACCAAGCCCATCATGGAAGAGACTGCTACGGCGCTAATGTGCATTTAGCTGTAGGCTCTTTAAAATAAACATGTGCTACTGCTATATTTGTCTGTTTCTCCCAAGAAGGAAGGAGACAGAGTCATTAACCAAGGAAATGTGTTGTCACAGAACAGGAGTGATGCAGGGCAAGGCCATTTCCTGTATGAGGTGATATGCTGCTCTTTTACATCAATATATTATCAGACAGGTATTTCCTACAAAAGTCAAAACAAACTTTACAGAAAGAAACAGCCAAAAGGTATTACAACTACATATAGCTGAACCGCAATAACCACATGACATTACATCAACATTAACCACACGGAATTTGAAAAGCCTTTTCCTGCACTGGAACATACATCACTAGAAAGTCTATAGCTGTAGATCTGCATCAGCCTTTACACTCTTCTATAAATATCTGCATAAACCACAGTTTATAAAAGAGACTACTCTAGACACACCTCATCTTATAGGCTCCCTGAATTTTTAGTGTTCACTGCGGTGTTAAATTTTAATTTAGTTTTAGTCTTATCAAACTGACTAATATGCCATTTAGTTTTGATCATATTTAGTAACCTTATTAGTTTTAGTTGACTAAATATAATAACAATTTAGTCAAGTCTCTACTATAGCTACAATATTTATCCAACTAAACTATTAAGGGATTGCATTTATGTTTGTGTCTGACATAATTTTTATTTTGTTTTTTTAATTCATTTACTAAAATGTTGATACCTAATTAATTACACATAATTACTTTTTATTTAGTTTTAGTTTTGTTTTCAGCCACAAAAATATGTTGAAATTGTGTATATGATGAAAACTATTTGTCAACAAAATTAACACTGTTTCACTGTTAATGCTCCCTGAAATAAAACACAGCTTTGCGCACATTTGTTTTTATTTGTGAGAACCGAAACCTAAGCCGAGTTTCTAATTAGTATACACTCACAACGACATTCACTGTGTCACTATTGACCAATAATAAATGAAAAGGACGTGGCTTTACAGTTGTTGGAGATGTTGATGTTGGTGAGTCTTATATGTATTGAATAGGTCACATGCACACACTTGCTCTCTCGGCCAATCATAGAGGTTGAATGAGTCTAACCAGAAAAACATGAAGCATGTTCAATGTTAGAGTTTGAGTGGATAGTGTATTTGTTTAAAGTATGATTAATATAAGTTAATATTAATGACACTAGTGTAGACTAGAATCTGTCTACAAATCCAATCTAATTTAAGTTCCATTACCTGATTTACATTTTGCTGTCCCTCCCTCAGCTCCACCACTCTCCCTCAACACAGTGCCCTTTCCTCCCAGACAGGCTCTCTCAGTTTTCCAGACCAAAGTTTTCATTGATATAAACCAGAGGTCCCCAATTACTTTTCACCAAGTGCCAAAAAATGGCAAGCATACAACGCCAAATACAAGATGTTATATTTGCTGATTTTACAACAAAAGAAGAACCTAATATAAAATAGGTCTTACAATAACAGTGGATCTTTACATTTAAACAAAATCAATGTAATAATGTCCAAACAAACTAATTCACTGTATTGGGCCTGTATTCTGTTGTAGCAATCCTGCGGCACTGTCCCAGATGTTCATTTAAGAGTCTATTTCTTTCCTGGTTCTTAATTAAGTTCATTACAGAAAAAGATGACTCACAAATGTATGTGGAGGAGAACATTGTCAGCAGAAGCAGGGCAATGGCTGATGCATTTTTAATTTGAGGCTCTGGGAACCACATTGACACAAAAGTCATTCACTCCTACATCCTTGTGTTGTGCTTCAAGCAACCCAGAGGTTTTTAGTTCCAAGATCTCAGTCTGAAGAGCAGCCTCATCTGTGGAAGGCACCAGTTTTTTTGCCTCCGCAGTCCACTGGCCATCAGATGAGACAGAAAACGGCTGCCTCAGGAAGAGCAAGATTTCGCTTGAGTTTAGGGCAATTTTCAAATCGTTCCTTAAAGTTTTCTGCCAAACTTGTCAGAAATTTTACCATCAATAAATCGTCTTGCATGTCATTTTGTCACAATGCTCCTGTAGATGTGAAAATCATAACTTTGGCTTAGTAATGTCTCGCTCCAGAACTATTAGCTTGGACCGGAAAGCTTCAACTGCCTCGCATCGTGTCTGTTACAGTATGTTTTGCCTTCTAAATGTAGATTAAGGCAATTTAAGTGAGACATGATATCACACAAAAAAATTACGCATGCCATCTCTTTCTAGTCACTTAAAAACATCTTAAATTCTTAAACCTTTTGGCTCGGCAGGCTGGTCAAAAATGACACAAGTTCATTGCTCAAGTCTTTCCAACACAAAACCATTGCTCAGCCAGTGAACATTATTATGCAATAACAAATCGTGTTCAGTGGGAACAGGAGTTTATCGTGGCTGAGGTAGGAAGGATAAAAAATGTTCTGCAACATCTGTAGAAAAGCTAACACAAGTAACAAACTTGACAGGGAGGGCACAACAACAGCAATTGAATTAAGTTTAGTTCATTTTGTTAGAATCATCTTGTGCGCTCTAGAGTTCAATCACAAAATATCCTTTCACTTTTTGTGTAAAACTGAATTTGTTGTTCTTAAATAAAACTAATAATCTGTCCTCTGCTCGTATTAAAGTTTCTTAAAATTTGAGTAAAACAAAAAGCCATTATAAGTATTATTAAAGTAATAATAGACGAGGACGGAAAATTTACGACTCCATCTGACGAAGAGTGAAAAAGTCTAGTGCGACCTCTACTACTTACAAAGCCTTTGTGGTGTCCCACCATCAACGGAGCCCCATCAATGACCAAAGAGAATATTTTGCTCATATCCAAATTGTTATTCTCAAATAACTGCTTTATTTCATCAAAGTTAATTTCTCCGGTTGTGTGCCTGGACAAAGGGAGCAAACATAGAAGCTCTTCTTGAAATGTTTTCACATCAAAATATCTGGTGAATATGGATAATTGTTCCATATCTGTCCGGTCACAAGATGAGTGATATGACTTCTTCCTTCACTTCCAGTCGCTGTGTTGTTGTGGTAGCTGTCAGTGGCACCTGATGCTGTAATTTTCGTCATAACACAAAACTTCACCAACCTTGTCTATTGCACACTTTTTAATAAAGTCAGCGTCAGGAAAACGGTTTCTTGGCTTTAGCGAGGTTCAATGAAACAAGCAGTGATGCAGCCGTGGCACTCTCTTGATTCGTTTCTAATTGCCTTTTGGTTTGCAAGTGGATGAAAGAGCGGGCAGGATGGAAACAGCGTGATGTCATAGGTCAAGTGTACGGTGTGAGGAAAAAGTCAAAATTCATCAAAGTAGCAAACTTTTTTTGTAGCGAACATATTTTGGCTTTATGTTCATTGTGAAGCTTGGGTTGTTGCGGTCCAGTCAGTCAGCTTTTGCGGGCCGGATCTTGACCGTGGGCCGCTAATTGGTGATGGCTGATATAAACTCTAAATACAGTTTATCTGTTGTGTTGTTTCCATTACTTTCTTACTCTCATTTTATCACGTATCAAACATGGCACTCCAAAGGTTTTGTATTGAATGAGTGGAGAAGCACGGTGCCACTCTGAGCTCTCAGAAAGAGCCAAGTTGAAGTTGGCTTCCTTTTGTGGAAAAAAAAAAAAAAAGGATTTTTAACCAGTTGGGTAAGGCTTTGTCATGGCACTGCACCTCTGTGATTGGTCAGAATTGAGCCAGAAAAAGCCCCTGGCTTTCCTTACTCTGAACACAAATCAGAATACAGTATTGATGTCAGGTGATTTAAAGCGCCTAGAAAGCGCAAAATGAGCGTGTTGATATTAACCTAGCTTAGTATGGAGGGCGGCCATTTACAATACTTAGTAGAGAATAATTTTACAAAGTTACACATTGAACAGCAGCTTAAAATAAGATCTGTCGGGAGGCCAACATCGAAACTCTGCCCACACTAACTGCCAGCGCTAAACTTAAACTGTTTTTCTGGCCCTGGATTATTTTTGTTAAGGATAACGAACCTTGACCAACAATTCCAGGGCCATGTCTGAAGTTGGAGGTTTAGAGGTAAGTTCAGTTTTAAACCTGGGTGTCAGTATCACAAAGCTCGCTCAATGTTTATTGAGGTAGATCTCTGGTAACTTAGGCTGAAACAACTAACCTGCTCTAGAGCTCGATAAGTTGCAAGTAGACGATTAAAACGCAGATCACTGGCCAATCAGCAACGAGCTGAAAGAAAGACACTGTGGGTAGACATATCATTACTGGATACTGAATTAAATGAGCTCTTGTAGCATAGTATGAAAGATTGTTTAACTAGTAACTAAGGCCCGTTCACACCGGGACGAATATCGGCGTGCGTTATTCGTCAGCGTTTTTCAACACGTTTTTTGTGTTCACACCCAAGCGATTTTCACTGACGATGAGTCGAGTGAACATGCAAATTCATTCCCTGACATTAGATGGTGCTTAATGTAAAACAGAAATTCCCCGGTACACAAGGTGGCGCTGCGCAACTTTACACTTCTGACACTCGCTTTCCACTCAGAAGAAGAGAGCAAGTCATTTTTGTAATCGACAGATACGTGAGCAAAAGCGCCAATCTCAAACCAAAAAAACAAGGCGACCAACGAGGCGTTTTTTAAAAACTGACGCTTCTACGCATGTCGTTTTTTGCGTCGGTGTGAACACTCACATTGGCACCCTTTGTTTAGTCACAAGGCGTTAAACGTCGGCAAATATCGCGTGAAATTCATCCAGGTGTGAACAGGCCTTTACATAGTTCCCACTTTTGCTGTCGATGTGAGGGTGGAGTGGAGGACGTGAGAGATGGCATCTTCAGTCGATCTATTGGGACGATAGGCAAACTGAAGAGAATCCAAAGTGTCAGGGATGGAGGAGCAAATGTTGTTTTTAATGAGTCTCTCAAAGACCTTCCTGACTATAGACGTGAGAGCCACTGGACGATAGTCATTTAGGCAAGAGGGTTTACTGTTTTTAGGGACAGGGATTATGGGCGATGTTTTCACATGGACCCCAATTGAGGGACTTTAGGGATTAAAACTCTTTGGCAAAGCAGCACATCTCTGGAACTCAGCTACAAGCGCAAATAAGCCATTTACATTTTTTTAGAACAATTTTATTTGGTGCAGGTAATGTTGACATGGGTGGCTGTAATTTCAAATAGTTTTTGAGCTTCAACAGACTTCATCTAAAGGGATATTAAATTAGAGACTTTTAGAAACTTTCTTTTTGTGAAGTCACATTTTGTTTAACTGAACTGTGAACCTTAAATATCAACAGAGGAGAGGCATTGATTAAATTTCCTCTGTTCATATCAGGATTTGTTTGTGATGTTACATTCACAGCTCTACCTTCATTTAACAAACCATGTTTTGGGTATAACTTACTATATGTGTTTAATTTTAATGAATGAAACTCTACAGTAGTACCACAGCAGCTCATTATCAAAGGTCACTTGGTCTCTGTGGTAACGCTCAGAGGGAGGAGTTTGTGAAACTCTGATAAACTGTAGGCTACATAAATGAACTTTCCTTTAGCTTGCTAACAACACCTTTTTTTAAAAAAAGCTCTAAAACAAGGCAAACGGCTGAAATTATTGTACTATGTTTTAGACCTTTATTTGATCTGACTCTGCTCTGTCAGCCCATGGTGAGCGAGCAGCTCTGTGTTTTCAGTCTGTGAGCGCGCTCCCTGTTCATTCCAGAGCAGAGTCAAAGAGAGCAGCACGTGATGTGTGACACTGTACTCATTAAATACCAATTTAGATGTAGTAAATAGACTAAAATATATGTGAAGGTTCTCAGTCATCCAGGACATCAACCAAAAAAGGTTGAAGTAAAAGCATCTGGAGTCAGTTTTCAAGGTGAAGACGTTTTGTCTCTAATTCCAAGAGACATCAATTCTGAGATCAACTGTAAAGCCCCTTTCACACTGCACGTCGGACCCGCAATATTCCCGTAACATTGCCTGGTCGCCTTCTGTGTGAAAGCAACCACGTCCCGGAATTGATTACCGAATCGAACCCGGTCGGGGACCTAGTAATATTGCGTAATCGATCCGAACGAGCGCTGTGAACACAAGCCAAAACTAATGCCGCAACGGATGTGACGGATTCTTCGATCAGAAACACCCAGTTGCATGAGCCGTGTACACAGAGTGGTAGCTTTTAGCATTCGATGGCGCCTCTGTGCTCTAAGTCTCGCTGCTTCACATTGTTTCCTACTCTCAGCAAGCTTTGCTTCCAGCGTTCGCGTTATCTCATTAACTCTCGGAAAGAAGTCAATATCGAAAAACATGAAGTAATTTGAGCATTTAGCATGAACAACAATGCCGCTAGTTGCTGGTCAACAGCCATGTTTACAAAGCAATGAGAACACTTCCGTTTTGCGGTACCTTCTTCTTTGGCGCCAATCTTTTCGACTCGTACATTATACGTCACATCCGGATGTCACGTGTCAACTCGACCGGACCGTTATGGGTTGTGTGTGAAAGCGCACATATTACCGTATTTCACTGGCAGTGTGAATGGACCAAATCTAGCGGCCCGGGAAAAAATGCCGGGTCGCATTATCCTTGTATTTGCCGGAATCGCAGTGTGAAAGGGGCTTAAGAGAGCTGAGCTTATATCTCTAAAGGGAGGAGTTTCCCCTGAAACCAAACCTGATGGACCAGGCTGCTCTGCTCTCACAGTCGTTGGCCATAAAAGGGAGGTATGACTCCTGATGTGAGAGTCATTAAGGCTCAGGAGAGTCGTTAGTGTCATTGTTCTATTAAGGTGCTATGTTTGTTGTTCTAGGATGAGGTTCTTTTGTTTTAGGTTTAAGAACACTGTTATAAATACTAGGCAACATGAATCTGAGGCCACCTCCTCTGTTCAAACTGTTTTTCCATTTTCACAGAAATGGCTTCCTTCATCCTTCTCTCAAACCATCTAACCTCTCTGACTAGAATTGGACATTGCTGTCCTCAATATATATATATATATATATATATATATATATATATATATATATATATATATATAAGGCAGCGACTGACCTGAAAGACAAGATCATGGCGAGAATGAATGAAAGGCAACCCCGACGCCAACTACAACGGCTAAGTGAAGTACCATCGGAAAGTCTCCTAGAAGATGTGAATGCAGCATTGAGAGCGATCCCTACCGCAACCATCACTGAAACCAATGAGCTGATATACACCTCAGCAGCAGTGATCCTCGAGATGCTTGGCTATAAGAGCAACCATGGGAACCATGATAAACAATACCCACCATGGAAACAAAGGCTGGAGGCTAAAATCAAGAAGGCACGGAGAGAAGTGAGCCAACTGACAGAGGCCAAGAAAGGTGCAATGAGAAAACAAGTACCCAATAGGTACAACCAGATGCCAATACCTGAAGCACTTGAAACTGCCAAACAAAGGCTCCAAGCCTTGGCCAGCCGCCTAAAGAGGTACACAAGAGAGAATGAAGCCAGAAGAATAAACCGGCTGTTCGCAACTCAACCTGCGAAAGTGTACGCTCAGTGGCAGTGTAATAATAACAGCAGAGCCGACCCACCAAGGCCAATCACAACTGAACAATACTGGAAAAATATATGGGAGACAGAGGCATCACACAACAGCGATGCACAGTGGCTGGTGGATCTGAGAGAGGACCACAGCAACCTCCCTGAACAGAATCCAGTTACCATCACAGAGGCAGACGTTCAAGAAAGAGTCTCAGGTATGAAAAACTGGACAGCACCGGGCCCTGACAGAATCCACACCTACTGGCTAAAGAAGTTCACTGCACTCCACGAGCGCCTTGCAGCACAAATGAACCAGCTGCTAAGGGATGGGACGCACCTGAATGGCTTACCGAAGGGCGTACAATCCTGATCCTGAAGGATCCCACAAAGGGTACAGTGCCATCCAACTATCGGCCAATAACCTGTCTCTCCACAACATGGAAGCTCATGTCAGGCATTATGGCGGCTAAGATAAGTGGGCACATGGATCAATACATGAGCAAAGCACAGAAGGGCATCGGAAAAGAAACCAGAGGAGCCAAACACCAACTCCTGGTTGACAGAACAGTCACCCAAGACTGCAGAACCCGACACACCAACCTGTGCACTGCCTGGATTGATTACAAGAAAGCATATGACTCAATGCCACACACATGGATCACTGAATGCTTGGAGATGTACAACATCAACAGGACTCTAAGACACTTCATTGCAAACTCGATGAGGCTATGGAAAACCACCCTTGAGGCCAATGGCAAGCCACTTGCACAAGTATCCATCAAATGTGGCATATACCAAGGAGATGCTCTGTCCCCACTGCTGTTCTGCATAGGTCTGAACCCACTCAGCCAAATAATCAACAAGACTGGCTATGGATACCGACTCAGGAATGGGGCCACCATCAGTCACCTCCTCTACATGGATGACATCAAGCTATACGCTAAGAGCGAGCGGGACATTGACTCACTGATCCACACCACCAGGATCTACAGCTCTGACATTGGGATGTCATTCGGGCTTGAGAAGTGTAGTCGAATGGTGACAAAGAGAGGGAAGGTAGTCCACACAGAAGGGGTCTCACTACCAGAAGGAACAATAGCAGACATTGAGGATGGTTACAAGTACCTTGGAATACCACAGGCAAATGGCAACCTTGAAGAGGTAACAAGGAAAACAGCAACTGCCAAATACCTCCAACGAGTAAGGCAAGTCCTAAGAAGTCAGCTCAATGGCAAGAACAAGGCACGGGCAATAAACAGCTACGCCCTGCCAGTGATCAGATACCCTGCAGGAATAATAAGGTGGCCAAAGGAAGAGATGCAGACCACAGACGTTAAGACACGAAAGCTCCTCACCATGCATGGAGGGTTCCATCCCAAATCCAGCACCCTGAGACTGTACGCTAGCCGTAAGGAAGGCGGCCGTGGACTAGTGAGTGTGAGAGCCACTATCCAGGATGAAACATCCAAGATCCACAAGTACATCAAAGATAAGGCCCCGACAGATGACGTGCTTAGTGAATGTCTCAGGCAATGGGGAACAGCGGAAGAGGAGCTGGAGGAGGGACCATCATGGGAGGACAAACCCCTACATGGGATGTACCACCGGAACATAACTGAAGTGGCTGATATCAAGAAATCCTACCAATGGCTAGAACGGGCCGGACTGAAGGACAGCACAGAGGCACTCATCATTGCTGCACAGGAACAAGCCCTGAGCACCAGAGCAATAGAGGCCCAGATCTACCACACCAGACAAGACCCAAGGTGCAGGCTGTGCAAACAGGCCCCTGAGACAATCCAACACTTAACTGCAGGGTGTAAGATGCTGGCAGGAAAGCATACATGGAACGCCATAACCAAGTGGCTGGCATAGTGTACAGGAACATCTGCACGGAGTACGGACTGGAAACCCCAAGGTCAAAGTGGGAAACACCTCCAAAGGTGGTAGAGAATGACCGAGCCAAGATCCTGTGGGACTTCCAGATTCAGACTGACAGAATGGTAATGGCGAACCAACCAGACATCGTGGTGGTGGACAAACAGCAGAGGAAAGCCGTTGTGGTTGACGTGGCAATACCAAGTGATTGCAACATCAGGAAAAAGGAACATGAGAAATTAGAGAAATACCAAGGGCTCAGAGAAGAGCTAGAAAAGACTTGGAAGGTGAAGGCGACAGTGGTGCCCGTGGTCATCGGAGCACTCGGGGCAGTGACCCCCAAACTGGAAGAGTGGCTACAGCAGATCCCTGGAAGAACACCAGACATCTCGGTCCAGAAAAGTGCAGTACTAGGAACAGCAAAGATACTGCGCAGAACCCTCAAGCTCCCAGGCCTCTGGTAGAGGACCCGAGCTCGAAGGATGAGACCACCCACGGAGGGTGAAGGACAAAGTTTTTTTTTTTTTTTTTTTATATATATATATATATATATATATATATATATATATATATATATATATATATATATATAAATACTGTATGTGCATATTTAAAATCATTTTATACAATTAGTTGTTTAATGATATGGAACATTTTATATAGAAAGGTTTTCAGAAAACAATTTTATTTGATTGGGACAGTGCATGTTAATGAACATACATTGGACACAGCCAAATTCATGTAAACATGCCAGAAAGTAGCCTTAGGTAATTTCCATCGGTTGTCTGAACATTCTCACACATTCATACACCAGAGCTGTGTCACTGGAGGCAAGGAGGGTTAAGTGTCTTGACCAAGGACACAAGGACAGTATGAACTGTAACCTTCCAGTTATAGGATGACCGCTCTACCACTGAGCCACATGCAACTTTAGTGCCAAACAAAAAATATAGTTTTAAACATCAGTAACAATCTGACATTTTGACCTCCAGTGTATTGACTCATTGCCCCGGATTTTACTTTACCGTTTTTTATCTAAAACATGTACAGTAAATAGGCTCTCCATGCCATCTGTTTTTGAGTCATTTCAATGTTGTGTTTATATGTTTATTCCATTCTTTTCATATTGACTGACATACAGAACATTTCCTCTTAAGCTCCAAATATAAACAAACTCTAATTTGTGTCAACTTAATAAGACACTAGATTGTTTTCAGGCTTAAGTTGTAGTAATGGCTGCATATTTGTCTACGCTCTGTCTTGAACATTAGTTGATCTGAGATAAGAAGATTATCTGTAACTGCTATTATCTTGTGAATTGCGTCCAGCTATGACACATGTGAGATTGCCTTTCTGTTTCTATTCTCATTCCAATTTTTGAGGAACGGATCAGATCTTGAGAAGTGTGTATGTGTAATTATCAGGCGTGACCTTTTTGGAGATGGTCTCAAATAAGGTGATGAAAAAACAGCTGATTTAAAAAGAAGTTATGATTAATGATGGTGACACTGAGCAGTGAGACCAATGGTAATTTAACACTTCGGCTTACAACTTGCCTATCCTATCTCCAGTCCACATCTTGCCAATTAGTTCCTTTTAAAAATCAAAGCCCATTCCACTTGGCTTCTTTATTGCACCACTTTACATCAGACTCTGTTACAGCTTGGAATACATTATTAAAGGGTAAGGGTTGCTCAGATATTTTTCAATACATTTACAGTAGTTGCTTGTGTTTTTGTGCATAAAGCATTAGCTCTGTCCAGTGCATATTTGAAATTATTCCAACTTGGTAACAGTATGATAATTGCAAGGTGACATTATAATAAAATAAAATAAAAAAATAAAAATAAAATTTTGTTTAAAATGCAGTGTATATATATATATGTACATATATATATATATATGTATATAATATATAAACCAACTTCAATATTTTGAGTTTAATGAAAAATTATTAAGAGACAATTTTATGACTATTGTAATATCTGGTAGTTTGATTAGAATTAGGTTAGAATGAGCTATGTAGTGATGCAGTTCATAAATAGATTTCATGCTGAATAAGACACTGATTGAGAACAGTGAACGGTAAGAATGGTTTGGAATAAATTATTTACATAAGCCTTAAAAACAATATAAATGTGGTTGTAAGATTGTTGGAATGTTTATATTTTATGTTGTGCTGATGTTTTTTTGTTTTGTTATTTTGTTTGAGAGAACTGTGATTGTGTCATTGCCAATCAGCTAGTAAGCCTGAATTTTTCATTGATTGATTGGTAATGCCTTTTTCCCACCATCAGGGGGATTTCGCCTGTAAATCACTCTTGTGATTCTTTCTCCCTACTTTCAGGTAAAAGTCACCCAATGTTATTTCTTTGTCATCTGTACATTGTTAAGTTGACAGTTGACTGTAAACTTAGTCTTGTTTGGTGAAGCTAAAGAAATGTTTATTTGTGTGCTTTAATGCCTTGTGAACTTGCCCTCCGCCATCTTGTGCTCACGCAAGCAACGTGGTGATCATTTTCTGAGGCTGGAGGAGTGTTCTTTTGTTATTTGCTTGGTTGGAAACATGTTAATGATATATTATTGCATTAAACTCCTGCAAGAGAGAAACATCTGCAAATCACTCGTGATTCTTTCTCAGGGGTGCAACAGTAGCACTTAATAATCCACTGTGGTGTAAGCATGATAGTGGGTGCATGCCTGACAGCAGGAAGGTCCAGTGGTCGACTCCTGGGTCGGTTTAGGGCCTTTCTTTGTGGGTTTCATCCAGGTACTCTGGTATCCCCCATCAGCAACAAAAACATGCCGGGAGTACTTTGGTGGCGGCTGCCAACAATGGTTTATGGGATAATAATGGTCCTATGGGATAATAAAAAAAGAACAAATAGGTCATTACTAAATAACTGATTTCTAGATTATCAGTGTTTAAACATGTTATAACCAAGTATTACCCACAGTGTTGCTTTACGTATCAGTTTTCGGCAACAAAAAGTAGACAGAAAGTGTCATGGAGAATTCTGACTAAAATAAGACTAAAATGCTCAGACTTTCAGTTGACTGAAACTTGACTATACTAAATAGAGTATGAATGTGCCAAAACTTATACAATGCTGTTGTAAATTAATCTCTCAACCTTCATACAATATTGAAAAAAAAAGAGTTCAGTTTATGCTTTTGAGCTTTAAAAGTCTTTCTCCAAGTATGACCAAAGCAAAGGCTTCTCTGTATATATGATTATACACTATTGAAAAAAAACTTTTTTCTGCTACATTGTTTTTAGACAATACCTTAACTTAGTTCAAATGTAAAGATATGACTTCATTCATTCAGTCACTTGGTATCTGCTAAAAAAATAACACATTTACACCACATTTATACCATAAAATATTTTACAGTGTCAGAAATGAGAGAATTCTGTTTTAACTTAGTATTGTGTTTTTTTGTTATTTGTAACTTTTCTAATCAGTTTTATCCTATGCAAAAAACTAAATACATGCCATTTTATTTAACAGCCTCCTTCTTTTCTAAAATATGGGTCTAAACACTAAATTGGCACCAAGAAAAGTTTCGACAAAGGCATCTGGACATAGGCTTTAAACCTTTTTTTGAATATGTCCTGGATGACTGAGAACCTCCACAGACACTGTATTGGCACCAAATTTCAGAAACATATATTCCTGTTCTCTACCATTTCTGTAAAATCCATAAAATGGCATCAAACTGAACAGAAGAGGCTTAGTGTCTTACTGTCCACATCCTCTCAAGCCTGCCTCACTGTGGATAATCTCTACAGCAATTTCTGCAGGTGACCTTCAAGTGACCACTCCAGGAGCCAGTGGCTTACTTTACGTCCATCAACGCTTTCGCATTCTTAAGCTGAACTTCTATGGGAGACACGTTGCTGTGTAGTGCGTTTTAAAGGCAATAGAGCTTTGGAACCGGTGCAATTTTCTGGGGTCACTATCCAAAACAAAGGATAGCAGTGCTGCTGTTTGTCTGCATCATGCTCAGAAGTAGGGCAAAAAATGAAGGGCTATATTGAGACAGACAAAAGCCAGATGAAAGAAGACAGAACCTCAAAAAAATAGCGCGTATGGTAAATGTCAACCCATATCATATCCACCAGTGAGGAAGAGATCTCGGCAATTTGCTTCCAGCTCCCTTTTATAAAAATACCACTGTTGCTGTTGCCCATCATATTGTAATGCCAGGCACGTAACATCTGACTTGAAATCTTTAGCATATTTTATTAACAAACTGCCATTAACAACAAGAGCTGCTGCCACTGCTCATGGGCTTACATTGTAGAATCCTTATATAAGAGAGATCCAAGTCAAAAAGTGAACCAGGCGTTATTTCTCTTTTTTTTCTTTGCATCCCCAACCTTGACCTTGACCCAACCACCAACTAAAATGTTTTGCATTGCAGACAAGCAAGGGTGGTTTAGGATTTGCTTGGGGAAAGTAACAGTGCGACATTGACTGTCTGCTTCAACATGATGCAGAATCTGATATTTACAAAAAATCTCATTGTTTAGGCGTACTACTCCTGAACAGCTCTACATGTCTTTGGTGTTTTTGTCCAGGCTGGGAAAGGCAATAAGACTAGAATTATATCGATCTTTTCATGTGGATGGACCTCAAGAACAGAAAAGACTGCTGATGCCTGTAAGCATTTTTTGGCAGCCATTGAATGTTGCACTTAACTATGTTCAGAAGTTGAGATTATTCAGGAATTTCTGTTTTGGACAAAAGAAAAATATGAATGTTTTGTCAATGTTGTTTTCTTTAATAAAGCAGACTTTTCCACATGTGATCACTGAACATGTGTTTCCCATCAGTGTTTTTTGGAAGGATTGAGTTGCACATTTGAAACAAAATATATTTTGTTTCTCAACTTAACAATTGTGGATTTATAGCGTTTTGGAACAACACTCTTCCCTTTTATCTGGCAGAGTCAGGTTACACTACAAGAGAAACCCTAATGTAAGTAGTTAATCCAAGTGCACGTTATGACAAGTAAATGAGAGATCAAAAGCTTTGTCCTACACAGACAGAAACTAAAGTAACCAATTTTTGTTTTGTTTTATTTATTGTATTTTGTTTATTTTTTGTATTGTACAACCCAGGTACAATTTGTAACTGTTCTGAGTGGCTCTTTCTGTTCATTTTTACTCTTAAAAGAAATCACTGTGTCTTAATCCTGTAAAATATGACAGTAATTACTGTACCAAGGACTTGCCGACCCATTATTGTATAATAGGTTTTGTTGCCGGGATCACAATATTGTCATAAATAACATACTGTGGAGCTGACATTGTGATAATACTGTGCAGTTTTATACCATTACATCCCTAATAAGGATAAACGCAAAATGTATATACTACCTTACAGTGCTTTTTGTGCATAGAATAAATCTATGTGCATAGATTAGGTAACAGCTATCAATTTACAATATAATTTTTTTAATTGTTATGCCTATTACTAATCTGATTAAATAGTTAATCCAACTCAATTTTTCAGGAGATGAAACATTTTTAGAAAGCAATTTCCATATAAAAATCAACCGTGGCCAAACCTGCCACACCTGTACACCTGCCATAGGGTTTACTCTTACCCCAGCTCGACTTGGTCAGCAGGGTCCCACCACAGATCCTGAGACTATAAATGTAGGCATCACTTGAGACCTGCAGCTTAATGTTCTCGTGCTTCACTCTGCGGGTCACAAAGGTTACACAAACCCTTTCACTTTGAGATGAAGGCAATTCCAGGACACGGCTTTATAATTTTTTTCAGTAAATCCCTTGAAATTTTTTTGCTGTCGTGTGGAGGGGGTTTTAAAGTGACAGATAAGCTGAAGAGTAAAGACTTAATCTTATAACTGCAGGAGATCCAAATCAGCTTTTCTTGGTGATTTAACACAACCTGGTCTGACCCACATCTGGGGAAATGATGATCCAAGGAGGGAGATCTAAGAACCTCTGGAGAGCTGACATGTGAAAGAAACTTCTAATTTTAAAAGAAACTTTTGCACACTGGCCAAGTGCTCTGTTAGGTGAGTCTGGGGCCCCTCAAATTAAAACTGATTTCCAAATGATCCTACCTGATCAATCATAAGCTTTTATCTCAAATAGGGCGGGCTTTAGGTGATACCTTGTTTTTTTGATTGGTTGTATGTTTTTTAAATCGCGTTGGTCAATAAGCAGTTTATAAGGGTGCTCAAGGCAGAGGGGTTAGCGCTCCTGCCTCACATCAAGAAGGTCATAAGTTCAAACATCCTCAGCCAACTCCGGCCTTTCTGTGATGAGTCCACCCAGTGTTATCATTCTTTCTCTCCGGGTACTCTGGCTTCCTCCCACCGGCCAAAGACATGCATATATATTTATATTGGCAAATCTAAAAAAGTGTCCCTAGTGAATGAATGTGAGGGGAAATGGTTTTCTGTCACTGTCTATAGTTAAATGTCAGCCCTGTGACTAACTGGCCACTGACCAGTCACCTGGAAACCCCTAACAGGACTAAGTGGAAGAAAATGAATGAATGAATAAAGAGGCAAGTTATTCTGTGTAGGTTGGTACTGTTAACCAAATTTTGATTGTATGTCTGTCCAGGTGCATTCAGCTCTAGTTTAATCTACGTCTATTTTTTCCGCCACCTGGAATCAAAACTGGAATTGACAGGGACCAGTCTTTTTGTATTATTACAACTTGGCTCTTAACAGCCGTAATAAAAGATAGAGACAGTGTTTCAAAGCCAAAAGAAAACTCAGGTGTCGAAAGAGGAAGCAACATCTAGTCATGAGGTAGTGGCTTTTTATAAGATAAAAGAACGTTGGGCTTAGGTACCCCCCATTAATGGAATTTAGGGACAGGCCCTTTTTTGTCCCTCAAACCAGACAACATTATTATTATTAAATAGAAGACTCACTTGTATAATTAAAAATAAAGATTAGGCAGTCTGACACTTTAGGTTTGTTCATTTGATTGTTTGTTTGTTTGTTAGGTCCAAAATCGGTTTCGTCCACAGCTTCAATCAGATCAGCTTTTGGGAAGTGGACACCTGGAGCCTTCAATCTTGCACCTTACCAGGAATCTACTAAGATGTCTTCAAGAGGAGAATTGTGACATGCAAAAGTTTAACCAATAAAAGCCATTTAGAAATATATATATATATATATATATATATATATATATATATATATATATATATAAAAACTCTCCTACCAGTACAGTCACAGTCTCAGTTTCCATATTTCTTCTTAAGCTTTAAACATATTAATTACAGTCTGCTTTTAGTTTTTTTTTTTTATTTGAAGAAAAAAAGCCAAAGTTCTACTGGCCTTGTTACTAATATGCCATTATCCTCTAGCTCATAACTTAGTGTATTGTGTGATCCTGTTAAGCCCTGCAATTAGCCAAGATGCCCATGGGCTCAGGAGACAATAAAAGGCTGATATATTAGCCTTCACCATGTATGAACCCAAAACCATGAGCGCAAATAGAATAAATACTGTTTAGCTTTCCGCTCGCTTGACTGCTTGGGTTTTTGTTTGTGTCCACCTCTGCACCATAAAATCCTGCTGCGTTTTTATTAGAATCGGCACACAGTAGGTTGCGTGACACAAATATGCAAGTAAATGCCCTGCTGCAGGATCACACGAAAGCGAAGTGTGAATGATAGCAGCACAAGTAGACTGTGACTGCTGGGAAGTAAATAAAGAAATGGACGTCCCATGGAGCTAATTCGTGGTGGTGCATTATTTCTCAGGCTCAAGTGCAAACATTTGACAGAATGAATATTATCACACAACAGTACCAGAATATTGTATGCTGCTGTTACATATGCTCTACATCCAATTATTGTGCACATACCCAATTAGCACCAAGACGAGGAGAAGGGTGCTTGCACTGCTGCGTCACGTCACACGTTTCCTCTCAGCTCTGATAGAGAATGTCAGGTGAGGAACTTGAAGTGCACGTTAGTTAGAACATATGGCAGCAGACGAACCGATACAAGTACTCTTTCATTACATACATTTACATTTAGTCATTTAGCAGACGCTTTTATCCAAAGCGACTTACAAGTGAGGAAAACAATGGAAGCAATTTCAACAACACAAGGTAACAAAAAGCATAAGTGCAACAAAAACTAGTCAGTTAAAACCTAGCACAGAATACAAAGCTAAGAATAGGAACGATTTTTTTTTTTTTTTTTTTTTTTTTAAGAAGGAATTGATAGAAGGAAGTTAAGAATTTAGTGTTTGTCAGTCAGGTGTTGACAAAAGAGATATGTTTTCAAGCGTTTTTTAAAGATGTCTACAGAATCTGCTGATCTTGTAGCAGCAGTAGATCATTCCACCAATGTGGAACAGATCCAGAGAAAGTACGCGAGTGATTTTTTTCCTTTTTGGGATGGTACAACCAGACGTTGTTCATTTGCAGATCGCAGGGATCTGGTAGGAACATAGGTCTGTGTTAGTGAGTGAAGATATGAGGGGGCGGAGCCAGTGGTGGTCTTGTAGGCCAAGAGCATAGCTTTGAACTTAATGCGGGCGTCAACAGGAGCCAGTGTAACCTAATGAGGAGAGGAGTTACGTGTGCTCTCTTCGGTTTTTTAAAGACCACTCTTGCTGCTGCATTCTGGATGAGCTGCAGAGGTTTGGTTGTGCAGGCAGGGAGTCCAGCCAGAAGAGCATTGCAATAATCCAGTTTGGACAAGGCAAGAGCCTGAACTAGGATTTGCGTCGAGTGCTCCGATAGGAAAGGTCTAATTTTCCTAATGTTGTAGAGGATGAATCTACAGGACCTGGTGGTGCTGGCAACATGACTTGTGAAGTTTAGTTGATCATCAATTACCACTCCCAGATTTCTGGCAGTGCTGGACGGTGTAATGGTTGATGAGCCTAGTTAAATGGAGAGGTTGTGGCGGGTCTTTGGGTTGGCAGGAATCACTAGCAGTTCTGTTTTTCCAAGGTTCAGCTGCAGGTGATGGTCCTGCATCCAAAGTGAGATGTCATTCAGGCACGCCGAGACACGAGCAGAGACCGTCGGATCATCAGGTTGAAATGACAAGTGAAGTTGAGTGTCATCTGCAGCAGTGATAGGAAAAGCCATGCTTCTGAATGAGAGAGCCAAGAGATGTCATGTATATGGAAAGAGTAGCGGTCCAAGCACTGAGCCCTGTGGCACCCCTGTATTAAGATGTTGGGACTCAGAGACCTCATCTCTCCAGGATACTCTGAATGACCTACCCGAGAGGTAAGTCTTGAACCATTGTAACGCCACTCCAGAGACACCCATCGCACTGAGAGAAGACAAGAGGATGTGATCGTTAACGGTGTCAAAGGCAGCAGACAGGTCCAGTAAGATGAGGACAGATGACTTGGATGTTGCCTTTGCCAGTCTCAGGGCTTCGATGACTGAGAGCAGTGCAGTTTCGGTGGAATGTCCGCTCTTGAACCCAGACTGGTTCTGGTCCAGGAGGTTGTTTCGTGTGAGAAAGGAGGAGAGCTGGTTAAACACAACTCGCTCCAGAGCTTTGGCAGTAAAGGGAAGGAGGGAAACCGGTCGGTAGTTTTCTAACAGTGAAGGGTTGAGAGTGGGTTTCTTCAGTAGTGGTGTGATGCGGGCCTCTTTGAAAGCTGTGGGAATGACCCAGTGGAGAGAGATGAGTTGATGATGTGAGTGAGAGCAGGCACGACAGATGGAGAGATGGCCTGAAGGAGATGTGTGGGGATGGGATCTAGCGGGCAGGTGGTAGGGTGGTTAGAACTAATGACCTTGGAAACGTCCGCTTCAGTTAGAGGAGAAAAAGAAGGGAGCAAACACGTATCAGGGGTGTGAAAGAGTTCAACAGGTGCTGTCAGAAAACTGACTGCTGATGGCAGTTGTTTTCTTTACAAAGAAAGACGCAAAATCATCAGCTGTTAACTCTGATGAAGGAGGGGGAGCAGGCGGACAAAGGAGGGCAGAGAAGGTTTTAAAGAGAGTGCGTGAGTCAGGTGAGTTGATTAACTTAGAATGGTAGTAGTCAGTTTTTGCAGAAGTGACATCAGCAGAGAAATTAGAGAGGAGAGACTGGTAGATAGAGAGGTCAGTGAGATCTTTTGACTTGCGCCATTTTCTCTCAGCTGACCGGAGGCTGGTGCGATGCTCACGTAGAACATCGGATAACCAGGGGGCAGACGAGGATGTACGAGCTGGTCTGGATATAAGAGGGCATAGGTTGTCCAAGCAGGATGTAAGAGTGGAGCACAGAGTGTCAGTGGCAGTGTTGGTGTTTAAAAGCGAGAGCTCCTCAAGAGGGGGAAGCGCAGAAGAGACGGCAGAGGAAAAGCGGGAGGGACTGAGTGAACGCAGGTTACGTCGGAAAGTGAACAGCGGTAAAACTGTTGCGGTGTCTGGAGAAGTTAGATCGAGGTCAAGAGTTACGAAGAAATGATCCGAAGTGTGCAGAGGCGTGACCTGAGTATGCCGAGCGGAGCAGTACCTTATGTAGATGAGATCTAGTTGGTTACCAGACATTACATCTTCCATTAGGTCATTAAATGGAAATGCAAGCAGCAATTTAGGACTTTAACTTACAAGCACGTTACTTTTGGCCATTTAGGTTATATTTTTTAGCTTCTGGTTCTAAAACTCTTCATCTGTTCTCATGTCTAAGTGTATTTTTTACATGATTTCTTTGGTTAATACTGTCATGTCATATTGGATTGTGTTGTTGTGATCCCAATAGCAGTACTCGTTAATACCTAATACATATTCAGATTAAATATTTTACTGCAAGCTCACTTTTATTTGTGCACTATATGTGAGCTGCCGTCATGAAATGAAAATAAGTAAAAGGATCAATAAAGTCTAAACTATTTTTCTAAGAAAAATGTAAATGAAAAGGCACAAAAGGTTTGGATGTAAAAACAACCCACTATTGAGTGTGGATAATACAATGTTTTATTTTGACACCGCAGCATTTTCCAAAAGGGGAAAAAATAACATTTAACACATTGCCTATTGCTAACAAAGCACAAATTGTCAGTATATATGACAAAATACAGGATGAAACCTGTCTGTGTGACACTTAGTGGTTGTCTGTATTGGTATCAGAAGAAACACAGAGGAGGGGAAAGTGACAGCTTACCATTCCGACTGTGACAGCAGTGTTAGCCCATACAGAGCCGGACCTGTGATTTGTGCAGCCAAATTTCAAAGTTGTCAGGGCCATCACACAATAGCTGTCAGGACCGAGGGAATCGGAGTGACCAGACGCAACAGGAGGCTGCTGTGTTGTCAACTCATACGAATAATTGGTATTTCAGCTCAGAACCGTCTGACACATGGAAAAGTAAAAAAAAAAGAAAAATGTGTATTATGCAGTGGCTGTTAATATTTAAGCAGAAGCCATCAAATGAAATTCCATGTAATGTCTATCAATTATTATGACATTGAAATATAAGCTAGTGACCAACCTTTTTCAAAATATTAAACCATGTCTTCTCTGCAGCTTTGTGAGCTTATTAGCACTATTGATTGGAAAATATAAATACCAACTTCATTTGTTTGGGCACAACTTAAGTTTTCTGTACAATATTCACTTTGAGACACATGTCTGCACAAGTAAAATGTCTGTGTATGTATTAATTCATTCAATAATTCATTCATTCCTTATGAATGAATCATTAAGATCCTTAAAAAGTCTTCAAATGTATTAAATTTTATAATGTAAAAATAAGGCCTTAATTAGCATTAAAATGTCTAAAATCCATGTTTCAAAGGTCTTAAAAATAAACCACTATAACACTATAAAAAACTTTTTTTTTTTTTTTTTTTTTTAAATAATGTAATGTTACGTCTTTGCCACACAGAACAAAAAAAAAACAAAAAAAAAATAATGCTATGAAATTGATCTTGAATGTAATTTTAGATGGTATTAATAAGGTCTTAAAAAGTCTTAAATCTAAATCTCAGAAACCTGCAGATACCCTGCCCAGTCTTGTACTTAAGTATTTACAAACGGCTTTTACTGAGGGATTTGTTGATATATCATTCCTGTAGTAAGTTAAAGGTCATTTTACTGAACTTTATTTAAGCATAAGGTCTCATTTGTATTTGAAAAAAAATTTAATACTTTTTTCTCTTCTTATGTTTGTGCCAGTTATGAACTGGAGAAGTTTCACAGTGATATCTTGCGTCTGTAGTGTCTCGCCTTAAACCACAAATCAATTCCAATCAAGTCCTCCATTCCTTTTCATTTCATTTCATTTCCTAGGATTGTTTTTTAAAGATATATTTTGGGGCTTTTAGTGAATAGAGGAGACCGTTGCTAAACAGGACGCAAGGGGTAGAGAGTGAGGGGATCTGAAGTGGTTCAGCACAGTTCGGTACAGTACTGTTCAACCTTTTCCCTGGAAATGTTTGTCACAAAAATAAGATATACTTAATTTAAAAATAAATCTGTTTTATGTTTTTTTCCTTTTGCTTTAATTAAGGATTATCTCTCATCCAATCAGCTGACTGCTTTTTCACTCCACCTTTTGGAAAGCTGACCACACTTGGGACCAGAGGCCAAAGTGTCCACAAAGTGGTACAGTACACATTTTGGGAGGTTTTTGACCCCTTTTGGTGATGGAAACTTACCAGTACTGACCCAACCTGCCCCATACCGCTCCAGTGTAAACGAGGCTATGGAGAAACCAGACCTGTGACCGGAGTCCAACCCAGGTCCCGCTGGTTGTGTGGTTTGCATCAGCACCTCGAGACATTTTCACTGATGATACACTAAAGGAACCAAACAAACAACATTGCATCAGTTAAACTTCAGCCTCTGTGCCCATGGTGTCAGCTACAGGACACCACGTTTCGATATCCCTTGCCTGGGCTCTGCCTTATTCTGTCCCTGCAACAAACGTATGCAGTCCAGGAAATTAGGATCTTGGTTAGCTATGTAAGCCACAATAGCTCTGTAAACAACGTCTCATGATGGTGCGCACTGCCAACTTATCAAAGAACTACAATAAACTGTTCTTTTCATTTTTAAAAAAAGAAAAAGGCCAACTCACTTTAAAATATAAAGACAATATATTTTTATGTTCATTTTACCAAATGTACTACTAAGGTGTAGTACATTGCTTTACGTAGTACAACGCTTTATCATTTCTCACTTTTGCTATTGAGATTTGTCATCTGTAACTTTATATTAAATAACATCAGAAATTAACTTTAACCACTCTGGGCTTCTAATCGAGCTGCTGCTGCCAAACCCAAATTAAACGGAGCTCGTTAGTGGTGGCGAGCTTGCAGAAAATTGCACTTTTCAGAAATATTTGTCACCACCGCTCTTTTTCCTTTTCTGCATACATTACTAATGTGAGTGCACTCTCTGCTATTCATTGTACCTGGCTAGATTTCCGACACTTTTCGGCCCTGGCCATTCACAGTCTGTCAGAAATGATAGATATTTCTACCACTCAACATTCATGTCTGCGAGCACTAGGACTGATGCAATCTGACCTTTTCTAAAAATTTCACAGGAGTCTAAAGGCACTGGGTTCATTTCACAAGAACATATTTATTCATTCACAGTGAGTATAAATCTGTGCGTGTCTGTACAAACATGTCCTAATTCAGGCATGTGTGATCAGGCCTTGTACCTCAGGGGAACTGTAGTGGTACACAAACATCCAATCAGATCAATGCAACAGGATATGCTCCTCCCAGAAAACACCTGAAAACACTGAGGCTTTTGTTGCATTTTAAAAACATGTATAGTGCCGTGTTGGAATCATTAGGAACTACAAAAGGAGAAGAAAAAAAAAATGAGAGAAAATATTACGTAAAAATACAGTATACTGCCAACTGCAAAATGCAAGGCACAGAAATGGTGATCAGTTTCCACAGCAGAAAGTTGCAGAGTTAGCTGTATGTTACTGGTGAACTGGTAAAGGGAAGAAACTTGAAGATGGTATTACAGAATGTGGTCACAGATATTTCAGAGTAGCAAAAAAAACTACATTATAGGCTTAATACTTATTGCAATATTTTTCATTCGCTACATTTGCTTCTAATTCTTTGTGTACCCAGATGTATCCAGCACTCAAATAATAATGGTTTGGATTTATATAGAGCCTTTCAAGACACTCAAAGCGCTTTACAGAGTCCATTATTCATTCACTCCACAGTCACACACCGGTGGTGGTAAACTACTTTTTTTGTAGCCACAGCAGCTCTGAGGCAGATTGACAACGACGTGGCAGCAACTCTATGCCTTTCCGACCTCCATCAAACACACTCACACATTCATACAACAGATAATTTAGAATAAAATAAGACTAAAATAATCATACTTTTAGTTGACTGAAACTTGACTAGACTAAAATGAATATAAATGTGACTAATAACTAATAAAAACATAAATGACAGCTTTAAACAACGACTAGATGAAAACTAAAACAGTCCGCCAAAAACAACACTGTTTTAAGGTATTAAGTTACTTCTAGTTTAGTAAAAATGTTTGTGCCAGACTCTTTAAATCGCTGTAAAAAGTTTGGAAGGATTGACAGGCCAGCCTTCTGTGTGGGCAGCTTTAGCAACAACATGTCATGTACAAGATGCAATGTACATGTTTGCACAATATTTTCTGTTTACTACCACTCTCAAAAATACTGTCTGGATCATGGGCCAACTGTGGACCTTCTGTAACACTTGGTATTGTCAGATGCCTGGAGTTAATAAAGCTGTGATTGAATGTGAGATTCCCTGATGAGAAGTAGAATTTGAACATGCTGGAGGGCATTAACAAACATATCATGCATCAATTTGGTCTTCGATCATGAATGAGGACTTTATTGTGTTTGCAACTTAAACATCCTGAATATTACAGTTATTGCTCAGTTTACTAACGCATTCAAATATGATTTAATATTAGCTATCTTTTTAACAAATTTTTAATTTTTTTTAACGAATACTAATAAATACTTAAAAATAAAACATAGTTCTTTTGCTTTGTACCATAATCAGATTCTCTTTTCAGGGGTAATAGGCAGTCACCTTCTCTCTCTCCTGTCCCCTCCCATTCTTCTGGGAACACCATAATTGCTCTTTTTTAAATGTTTTCAAGGTTGAAGTGGTACAGTTATTTATTCTGAGGTATTTTTGGAGGTCAAGCTTGTATTCATGGCGCATCGCAGTGAATCATCCCAAAGTCCACTCAATTTGAGTTATATTAGAAGTACTGGAGACATATGCTTTGTATTCTCCAAAACAACAGTGGTGCACACATCTACCAAAACAACATTTCTGCTGCAATTATTGCACACAGACTACGTTATTGGGATAAGAGTTTGTGAAATACTGACCTGGGCTTGCAGTACAAACAACAGATTGCAGCATTTATTTATTTAATTTTTGCAGCCACTGGCAAATAATCACCCTACCTGCCAGCACCAATGAATGTCAAAATGTAATGGAGTCTTGGCTTGTGGAGTGGCCTGGTGTTTCCTCTAGGACAGGCCATCATTCTGAGGTCGGCTGTCAGAATTAACGCCACATATGCCGAAGCGATTTCCATCTTTCTTTACTGCAGTCTAAAGTCTAATCGGTGTACCCTTTGCATTAAAGTCTATATAAAATTTACTCCTGTCCATTGATGTGAATTAAAAAAAAATCCTGTCATGGTGACCTGTGATGGTTTATGTGGGTTTTACACCACCACAACTGGACAGTTCTTCTTACTTGTATAGCAATAATGTGGCATGGCCTTTGACTTTTGTCACCATTCGCTAATCTCCTCCCAGATCTGTGACTTTAAGACAGCTGACATCACACAGATGAACCTGTAACCAATTGTGTGTTGACAAAATCTATGCAATAATCTTGCATGGTATTTCCCTTACAATACAACCAACAATAACTTTGTATCTGTCAAATTTCAGAAAACAGATGCATGGACTGTGGAATACTAATGTTGCATTAAAGCTTGCAGGCTGTGAAGTATCTGCACCAGTGTGGATAAAATACAATTTCATGCTGTGTCAATATGACAACACAACATTGAGGAAAGCTGAAGAAATGTATCATGTGTCTACACAGGTTGAAACCATTTTATTTCTCTCAGATGTTTCCTTCCCCTTCTTTAAAGCAACACTGCGTAACCTTTCGCCAGCAGCGGGCGCACATTCATCTCTTTGCAACCTCACTGTCAGCAAACAATGTTTGTTTACCAGTACAGACGTTTAAAACGCCAAATTTGGAAGTAAGAACATGTCTTCTTGTAAATAAAGTCTATTTTTTACAAATAGACTCTGCTAGGTTCCAAGTGTATTGGCCTGTTTTTATTCACTCTACCATATGTAGTGTGGTATAGTGCCTCATGGCTAGGAACCATGAAAATGATTTTGAGAATATATATATTTTTGGCTAAAAGTTACTCAATGCAAATTTATCAATTTTGGTGTAAATCCAAACTTACACTTCTTTGTAGAGCAGCAGCTATGGAGGCTCTGCAGGGACATGCTCTTTTCTATGAAAAACAAACAAACAATGGAAATAGGTCTGATGGGGTTTCCATAAAAAAACATTATAGAAATATTTAATTTATAAATGCCCCCAAACATTAATGCAAGAATGTGCTCAGTATGTACACTCTGGGTAGCTATAGAAAACTAATATGGCTCCTTCTACTGGAATCTATTGAGCTTTAGTTGTTGATAGAGACATGCAGAGAGTTTCTATGTAATTGTTAAACTGTATGCTACACTGCAGTGGACCAATGACCTCTCATTTTACCACAACATGTACAAGGTTTGGCAAAAGGTGTGTACAACAAGAAGATGCATTGGAATAGAGCTAGAACATGTGTCAATGAGTCAACAAAAAATGGGAAAACAAGTTTGATTTGATACTTGCCCATTTGTCACATGCAACACCAAAGAGTTAGCCAACGAGAGACCATGTGATCTACTGCAACATCTCTCATAACTCCCTTTAGAGCTGTTGTATCAGTATTAGCCCTGCTTTTATCAGTGAGAGTAAAGCCCATTGACACAGAGTGCAGTCCAATCAGCACCAGCAGCATGCACCAGCGAGACATTATGATGGATGGATGTCATTACTTGTGTTGTCCTACAGCCTTCTCCCTCTTATCAGCCTCGAGCAGCACCGAAGCTACTGTTTTTTCCAGTGTAAACACAATGTTGTAGTTTAGTTTTCTGCTTCGAGAAATAAACTGTGAAAGGTCAAGCGCCAGGGCTAATGTAGAGCGAGATCATCAGAATAGGTGCGGTGTATTTTTGCAGCCACTGTGACCCTGACAGAAGCTTTCAGTGCAGTCTCCAATAATATCAATAATGTTGGAAAAAAGAGCAACAGAGCAAGGTAACTTTAACTTTAAAAAAAAAAAAGGTGAAACGTGCAAGGAATAATGTGGCCTGCACAGGAAGAGCATTTAAGATGGAGTAAAGTTTCGACAAACCTTTGAATAAATACAGTTCTGCAGCTATAAAATCAGCTACTAAAAGATCAATTTTTTAGTAAAATCTTTGAGTAAAATACATATTTTATGCAATTAATTGTATTTTAACCAAAGATATGTATACCACTTTTTACCATTCTTCTAGGATTGATGTTTGTTGCTTCTGAATGAGGCAAAAACACATAGTGAGAGTAGAAATGCTGCTTTAGGGATACACATTATTATAAAGAACTCAAGAAGTAAATATAAAGTAAGTAACATGTATTTACTTTTCCCACTGCTTTGTAACATAGAATGCAGTTTGGGTATCCTGTTCCCTTTTATCCATCCAAAGACAGAACGCCTTTTGTAGACTGTGTGTTGTCTTCACAGGGTTCAAACATTCAGTGCGTTTGAGATTCAGTTCAATTCAGTACTTTATTGCCAGACAACTGAGTTGTTATAGGGATATGTTTGATGTGGATCAATCACATAAACATTCACACACTCACATTTACCCCAGAAATAAGTATAAAGTAAAAAATAAATAAAAACAGCATAGGGGGCTGCTAGTAAGACCTGCATCAAAAATTAAATTAAGTACTAGATAAGTTATCCTGGCAAGTCGCATTTTACCTATTCTATACAAAGAAGTTAGTCTGGTACCCTATTGATTGCATTATATTTCAACGGCAAGGTTTACAAGAGGAATGTTAACCAATCAGAGAAACTCCGGATGTGTCACAAATCGAGGCAACACTACACAGCTGTTTGTCAACAAGAAAGCCACGTTAGTGCCGCTGGTTAACATGGGCAGCATTAGAGCGGACACCAAAGCGGTTTCATCGTTTTCATAATTTACTAGTTATTCAAAAAGGAGGTGAGAGCAGAAATAAACGGCCCTTAGGTAGCAGAGTCCACCATGTTAAATGTTTTGGACTAAGTTATTTGTGTCTGACGTAGCCAGCAGACCACACCCTGCTGCAGACAAACGGCGTGTGATTGGTCCATCCGCAGAAAGAAGGGATTCGCTGTCCTCCTTTTGAAAAAACGAAAAACTGTCTGTTATACCAACTGTGAATGCATCCAGAGACTGCAAACTCCTAGTGCATGATGGTAAATGACAGGGCCCAAGTTTTGTTGAACCTGATGTGGTGTGGTCTTAGCCACACCAAGCTCTGGTCGTCTCATAAACTGTCCAATTACACAGAAGACTTTTCTTCTTGCCCGCTGCTGTAGCCACCTTCTCTACAGTCCATGTGAGCTACAGTTCATTTCCAACGCACCTTGGAGCCAGTGAAAAGTATCATCAGGCACAGAGTTGTATTTGACTCTACTGTAGCCATAAGTAAGGGTGTTTGCTCTGTAGGTTGGGTTTTATGTCAGTGGCAGATTTTATTTAATGTATATGTATAATGCTTTTTGTTATTGTTTTGGTTAAGGATGAAATGCAATGCCAACTTTCCAAATCAACAAAAAACTTGTCACAAACTAAAACACAATAACTTTCTAAACTTAAGCTGTTCCAATTTTAATCTCCATGTCTTGACTTAAAGACTTGCCTTTCAACAAATTCTCAAAAATTATACTAAAGAAAGCATTTATAAACCATTTATGGTTTTCAATTCTAAATTATTGCTTTTATTAATGGGACTAAGAATGAGTGAACTATGATCACATTCCCACATTATCTGTTAACTATGAGCTAATGCCAAGGTCAGTCTCATGTACATTTCATTAATGTTACATTAATGGATATAAATTCACATTTCATTATGGAGGTCCCCAGTTAATGGGCTTTTAGTGAAAAATGCCGTACTAGTCCTGAGATTGGATCAATGACTGGATATTAGTACTTTGAGGACTTTGGTTGCCACTTTATTTATCATTGTGTTAGAGTGCTCAATTCAAATACATGAAAAGTGGCAAAGATATTTCTTCCTTCATTGCTAGATTGTTGAGAGTTTTGATTCACCATGGATTGCAAAGTAAACACTGCAGAACCATAATGTAATGTGTAATTTTATAATATGACTATGCTCCATGAATTAATGGGAATTATTACTTTTGGGTTTTATTTTAATTCCACTTACTAAGACCAGATGGCCTTATGTTATATAGCTAAACCATCAAACTACCATGGTCGATAACTGAGTTACAATGAAGGTACTGAGGCATTTATAGTTCTGAATACCTGTCCTGGTGTTCTCATAGATTCTACAACAAAGAAACGAGCCGTTAAATACAAAGACAACATTTTCTGAGCCGTCTAATATTTATATGAATATGCATTGTTTCTAAACACTAAATACAACACTAGATACAACATATCACTTCATTGACAGTTTTATTTTTATTTATATATGTTTGACAGGGACAAAACACAAAGCATAGTTACAAAGAGCAACCGATGCTGTGTTAAAAGTCTTATAGCTAAAAACTCATTTGCAGACTGTGTCCCTGGTTCGGCTTAATTCTACATAAAAGACATAAACAACATACATTACAAATAATAATACAAACCGTTACAATCAATAAAACAAGGGCATGGGACATTAAAATATACAAATACAGAGGCTTTTTACATTATAGTTGACCCTGGCTCACTCGGTAGTTCTACTGGGGATTTAGTGCTCACAGATCTGGGTAGATTTGAGTCAGCTGTTTTACTTTAAAATTGAAAATTTGGAAATGTGTCAATTGTGCAGGAACACTTGCAGGTATTTAGGGCCCATGAAAAGATCTCACATTGGGCCCTACCATCACAACTTCTACAAACGTGTTACTGATTCTTGCTCCAGAGCTTTAGAGGAAAAGTGAACTTAGGAGGAAAGCGACACATTTAAACATTATTTAAAATGTATACATGATGGATTCTCCCTTTAACAGAATAGGTATAATTTCCAGTATTCTGGTGTATTTTTACCAGCAGTTATTTCATTGAGCTGAGGATTTCATCCAAAGCGACTTACGTTAGACTTTAATTCACCAGTGTTACAGCTGGAACACCACTGGAGGCAAGGTGGGTTAAGTGTCTTGCCCAAGGACACAACAACAGTATGAACTGTGGGGAGAGCGGGAATTGAACCACCAACTTTCCAGTTGAGAGACAACCGATCTACTGCTGATTGCTGTAGAGGAATTACAGTTATGGGAACTGCTAGTTTTTATTGACTGAAAATAGATAAGTAAAACAAGACACTGGATACAAACAATTATCACATTCTAAAACATATTAAGGTTAAGTACCAGGGCTGGGGGGGGACTTATTTTCAGTCTGGGAATTTCACAGTTGTGCTCATTAGTGTACATATCCTGACAGAATTTGTGAATACATTTTTGTTTGGGGGCCATTTTTCAGAGAATATGATGAGAATGATAACACAAAACCTTTTTTTCACTCAGAGTTAGTCGTTGGGTGAAGCCATTTATTGTCAAACAACTGTTTTTACTCCTTTTCATTCATAATGACAACAGGCACTACCCAAATGACCCTGATCAAAAGTTTACATAACCCTGTTCTTAATACCGTGTATTGCCACCTTTAACATTAATGGCAGCTTGAAGTCATTCAAGCTACCACAACTTTTGTGGTAGTTGTAGATGAGGCGCTTTATTTTCTCAGATGGTAAAGCTGCCCATTCGGTTTGGAAAAAAACTCCAGTTCCTGTAAATTCTTGGGCTGTCTTGCATGAACTGCATGTTTGAGATCTCCCAGGAGTGGCTCAATGATATTGAGGTCAGGACACTGAGGCCAGTCCAGAACCTTCACTTTATGCTGCTGTAGCCAATGACAGGTCAACTTGGATTTGCGCTATGGATTGTTGTCATCTTGGAACGTCCAAGTACGTTACACAGCCCCCAGAGTGCAAATTTTTCCCCTGGATTTTCTTATAACATACTGCATTCATCTAGCCATCAATCTTTGAACAAGTTTCCAGTGCCTTTATAGCTCACACATTACAGCTCACTATTCAGAGTGTCTTCTATTTTAGCTGAAGTTATTTGTGGGTTTTTCTTTGTATTCCGAACAATTTTTCTGGCAGTTGTGGCTGAAATGTTTGTTGGTCTACCTGACCATGGTTTGGTTTCAACAGAATCCCTCATTTTGAACACTGCTAATTGGCATTCTGAATTGCTGGGATATTAGATATTTTTATCCCTTTCCTGTTTTATACAGTTCAGTTATCTTTTCCTGCAGATCCTTTGACAGTTCATTTGCTTTCCCAATGACTCAGAATACAGAAACATCAGTGCAGCACTGGATGAAAGAAACAAGGGTCTGTCAGGAGCCCAGAAACTCACGGACCTTTTATCCACACACACTGTTTAAAAGCAAACAGGTCACAGGTGAGGATGGTTACCTTTAGTAGTCATTCAAACCTGTTTGTGTCACTTGTGCATGTTATCAGGCCAAAATCACCAGGGTATGTAAAAATTTGATTAGGATCATCATTTAGGTAGTTTCTATTGTCATTGTGATTTTTTTAAAAAGGAAACACAATTGTTTGACAATAAATGTCATCACTTAACCACTAACTATGTTGTTTTAAAGGTTTTTATGTTATTATTCATATTCTCAGAAAAATGGCCCCTATTGAATCTTTTCCTGAAAATCAATTTCATGAATAAATTAACAAATGATAAGATAGTATAAAGTAAAAAGCACTTTATGTAATGTATTAGAATAAAAGAATCTTACAAATACAGTAAAAACCCCAAAACAATAGCTCAAAAGAGTATTTAGGTTAGAGATGGAGGGCTGAGCAGCTTATTAGACAAGCGCAAAAATTACCAAAAGAAGGATGTTAACAGTTTTGAGTGTGTTGTCAGACACAAGTATTTTGGACTGAACAACAAGGGGTATCTGGGGATCCTTCAGAAGATTTCAATCAAATCAGATGTAATTCCCTGTATTCTGGGGCATTTTATATGATGTTATAATATTTTAGCTGGACAAGATGAGCCCCAACATCACAGACTTTAAAACAAAAACAATCAAGATCAAAAACTCTTTATAAAACCCACCCTTTAGTTTACTTTTTATGCATATGCTATTGGGTCCCTTAAATTGGGGGCTTTTGCCCTGAAAACCTAATACATTGATCCGTCTCTGTTTTTAGACAAATCCCCTCAACAGGCTGCAGCTTTAGAGTCTTTACAGACTTTTGTATGAAATATTAATAATTAAGGGCAGTGGCCACTTTCTGAGGTCAGGGCCTTGATCTATGTTTTAAAAATAAATTAAAATTTTTAAAAAAGCATTATCACTAGAACAATAGTAGGAGCTACACTGCAAAAGGAAGGAAAACACCTGCACATGGACCTACAGTTGTTCAGAAGAGACACATTATAACACCAGGACACAGTTTATGGAGGCAATCAGGTTTGAAAATGCCTCATCAGGTCAAAGATGATTTGTTGAATTGTTATACTTCAGGTGTTTTAAATGTTATGGGCGCTAGTGCTCCTGTTAAGGTTAAAGTAGTGAGGAAGAGGCAGAAGGCTTTGTGGGGCAATGCTCCTTCTGTCAGGGCACAGAAAAGGGAATGCCAAAATGCCAAAAGAAAACGGCGTAAATTGAAGCTCTTAATTCACTATGAGGTATAAAAAGAAAATTTGCACATTTTCAATCAATCTTTGCAAAAAGCAAGAAAAGTATTTTTCTCAGAGATCATCATCAACAACAGTGTTTGCAAAACTCTAGTCACAATTTTCAGTGTTAGGCTCATTGGTCAAAACTGTGAGACATTCCCTGTAACGCTGACGAGGCCCTGTGTCGGATCCACATCGGAGTTTGGAGGCAGTGATGTCTGAACTGTATTTTCTGTTTATTTATGCTGGGTTAGTGTGGCTGAATAGTATTGTATTCTTGCTTAGACTTTTCTGAGTGTTACTAGCCTTAATGTTGGCTCTAAACATTTGCAAAGTCACTTACTTTTCGTTTGTGTTCTTGCTGTCAATGGCTCTGAATCCACTTCTGACCTGGTCTTATTCTGATTCCATTCTTACGTCACTAAATTCTGAGTCCCACAGCTGCAATAAATCATTATTATTACATACGATATAAATGTCTTTTTACATTAGGTATAAAAAAAACAGTCTGAGAATTTTACAGCTCGTAGTGAATCTGGCACTGCTGCATGTGTCATGCTAAAAACAAAGTCAATCACATGAAGTATTGAAAGAAACATCCAATCCGAAAGCAAGGGAGACGGGACTAGTGCAAACAAGTCTGAGATCAGTTTGAAAGGAGAGGAGGAACAATAGAGACTTTGGGGGAAAAAAGTTCAACACCTTCAAATAACTTTACTCGAAAAACAAAACCAAATTTGATCATTTTGATCATTGTGCATGTGAGTGCAACAAGTCCACAGATAGAAACACTGTGCGCCTTTGATATTTAGGAAATTGCTAAAACAAAGACGCTTATTCTGGTATTTATAAGCACTGCAATTCCACTGACTCCCTTTGAATATATTATACATCTTTGTGTTGATGACTAATGCTTATCTTAAAGGCATGGCAAATACACTGCATTCAGGAAGTCCTTAGATTTCTAAGCAAAGCAATTATGTACATTTACTTTAATAATTATTGTATGTTCCATTTCCAAACATGTAAATTTGATCAATGTTTATGTGTTGCGTCTTTGAATGAAGTCCTGCAAAACTCCAGGAGGTTAGTGTTACCTTTGATGGCTCTGTGCGAGGTATCTTCTAATGAACTCCTGCAGAGACTACTGGCTGGTTATTCTTCCAATTGCTTTACTTTATATGCTCATCTCCACAAGTTCTGGCTTCACTTATCTAATTACCCATCAGTCCTCTTAACCCGGATGTTCCCCAGACCTGCGGGTTCCTGCAGTTTAATGTTTAAAAAGTTGGTGCTCACAGTAGGTACGCTGCCACTGAGGTTACAGTATCTCAGAAAAGGTTAATTATTGAGTAAACTATTTTTTTTTCTTGTTTAAATGATTCTGAGGTTGATTTGTCATTAATATGGAAATGAAAGTTGACATCTTTAAAAATCTTTTTGATGGATGTTTATCTTTATGAATCTGATTGCAGTACAGACATCCTTTTCATTATCAAAACAAAAAAGATTAGAGAGATGGCTGTGTGATAGCAGCACAATGACAAGCCCTTAATCAAGATGCGTATCAAAGGCAGGCAACCTGTTTTCTCTAATTGTGTAATCGACCTCTTGTCAACTACAGCTTCATGCCGAAACACTCAATTAGATGCAGCAAGCAGCTGATTAATTTAGAAAATTTATGTAAAAAATTAAGAGCTGACCTTATGCAGCCGCTACATCACTCCGAACGTGAAGCACAAAACTAAACAGTCTGATTAAGATTCATCAGCTGAACAGCAAAGTGCAAATGGTAAATCAAGGTTTGCATTTCAAAATAAATTAAGGATTTTGAGTTCTCATACAATGGTTAGAACTGAAACGGGAAGTATGCAGATTTTTTATGAATGTAAAGAAAATTAAAGAGATGATTACTTACTTAATATATGTAATAGGAAAAATCTGTGAAAAAAACAAGACCTTAAGATGTAATCTGGGCTTTATTATCAAGGATTTTAGTAGAAATTAATTTTCCATCCTTGAAGGAAAATTTTGTCCAATCTTGCTTCTGGAAAATAGAGCGCTCCTCTACACAGCTTGTCAATAAGGAAAAAATGGCTGCCAATAAAAAAGAAGTGTGTCTCTTACAGAAAAACAGCACAAAAACAAATTTAAAGAGAATGGGGCTGCAATGTGAAACAGGGTTACATATTGGCAAATCAGTCACCCAGTGATTGACAAGGTGGCAATAATTAGCTTGGTGTGCCAGTCCCAACTATTTTTTTTAAAAGGAGGATGGTCTGGTCCCTTTTCTCACAGTAAATCCCTTCTCTCAGTGATTTGGCGGACGGACCAATCACAAGCCGTTGGTCTGCAGCAGGGTGTGGTTTGCTGACCATGTCATACACAAGTGACTCTGCTCGACCAGATGGACCAAACTCAAAAACAGCCTTGTCATTCCTGCTACGGTCAAAAATCTACACAGAAATTGAATGCCAGAAACAGGGTACCAGGCTAAGTTCTTTGTATACAATAGGCAAATAATTTGGCGCGGCTGGCCAGGCTAGGAGATATTAGCTGTTGTGACGTTTTTAGTGTCTTCTAAGCCCATACGGGCTGGGCACCAATGGGTGCAAGACAAATAAAAATAAATACAAATCATCAGCACTACTACAGAAAATGTCAGGTTTATATAGATTTCTGTTTTGAAGTCCAGCTCTGCCAGTAATTCCTCTTGTTAAAAAAAAAAAAAAAACTGTAGGAGGGTTTATTGGGCTGAGACACTTACTGCAGCATTCTCAACAGCTGATCCTATCTATATCAATGTAGATAATTTTGACTTTGCTACAGGCAAAAGTTTGTTTTTTTGGAACTAAGATAAGCCTTGGGTCAACATATACTATTAATGTTATGTGCTAAAATGAATAGTGTGAATAGTGTTCTTTTAGCTGTAAATTTTTAGTGTGGCTTCCAAAAATGTAAAAAAAACTAAATGTAAAAATTCACACAAATATGGCCTAGTGTACTGGAATAAAGTACATCTTTACATATGTGTTTCCCTAAAAGCCTTTGCCCTTCGCTGTATGGCAGAGGGACTTCCAACACACTGGGTGATAAAAGCATCCACTTAGTGGCAGCAGTCCGAGTCCAGCCGTTCTGCTTCACAAATGGACTTTTTTGTCTCTGTTGTGATCATGTCAGTGTGACATCTAAAGCTCCACACAGACACGTGCAAAAGAGCCAGCTTCTCCTCCAGTTTGCCTGTCAGTGGGTTTAATGGCCTACTTTGTCCAAATCACTGTGGTTCTGAACAGTAACCCTGATTTGAACTCTGAAATTTTTGAACACTGGCACTTATGAAAGAGCATAAGTCCACTTTGTTTTAGGATTAAAAGGAGTCTATTTACACTGAGTTGTACATGACCATACAGTTTTTCTGTTATTTATACCCCTCAGATATATTCACAAAAACAGCTGCAAAAGCATTTTGTATTAGCCTTTATGCTAAAAAAGATAAAATTCTACAATGTATTGTCGGAAGCTAAGTATAAAGATTTGTAACATTTACAGCATGTAATAATAGTTTAATGAGATAATCTAAAATGGGCAGAAGTGCATTATACTGCTACAATACCTATATAAATTCCCACACACAAACTACCACCTTGTGTAACTTCATGTCAGTGCATTAAAATAATATAAATGTATCGATGTTATTATTGTAAAGAAAAAGGAGCTTGTTCCAGATTGTACACACTTCAACATTACAAAACCTTTCAACTCAAGTTCATATTAAGCATGATATTTAGCATATATCCATAATTACTCGATTATTACAACTTTATTATTATGCTATTACACTGTTATTAAACTGTTAACTTGTTTTTTATCCAGCTGGATGTTGTGCTATAAACCATAAAAAGGGAAATATGCAGTTTGTCTTAAGAAACAACGTATTCTGTGAAATAGAAGTGCCTGTCAAAATACCAAGTATTTTTCATGTAATTTCTCCATGTGGTGTTAACTATGCTCTCGTGACTAGACTTTTGCTACTATTCTCTAAAGGCTCTTATGACCAGAGTAACTAAATATTAAGCCACTGACAAATGTACCCTACCCATTCACTGACAGCACACAGTCCGTCAGTTGACCGAATCCTCTTACTACTGCAGAATGTTGCTGTCCCCTCTAATTTCTTTGGCCAAAATGCACATGTTGTGTAATAATAGAGTTGGTGGGAAAGCCTTCATGAATAATACACACAATTTTTTTACTCTAAATGTAAAGAGTCTACAAAAATAAAAGTAAAAAAAGAAATCAAAAAATTGTCTCAGAGGGCATAGGAGGATAATACATTGATTTCCATAACATACATTATGTGTGCTTGGTGGCTATGTGTGCCCTCCAAATGCTGTATACCTCAAGTGAAAAAAGACTGATGGACAAAAGCAGAAAATCCAGGCAATCAGGCTTGTAATTACAAATTATGTCAGGAAGCAGATTTTATGCAAGCTTGGGGAAGGTTTAATCAGTTTCTTAGGTATTTAGCATTTGGCTCGCAATCTAGAAATAAGCAGAATCACCTCATTAAAGGAAAAAGAGCTGTTAGCCCAAGTCTGTAGTGTCCAGTTGGCAATCATCCCTGTGCTTTTCATTTACTCGAGCTGACACTGCATTCTGTAACAGCATTTTACATTTTCTTTCTATGTGTTCTATTCTAAGATTTGGGGGTATTTCCATCAAATAGCTTTTTGCTCTTTGGCAAATATCATGTTTTTACACCAATACATTGTATTAAACAGAAATGAAAAAGTGCAGCCCTAATAAAGTTGCTTTTACTTTTCTGTCCACCAAGGAGTTTTTGAGAATCGGAGTAAGACTTTTATCTGTCTACAAGTTGCAGGTCAGGAGGGTTTTACAGGTTTAATGTTGAGACATGTCAGGAGCCCAACGTATTATTAAAGTGGAAAATAATATAAGCTCTGCGAAGAGGCTTTTGCACTGTGCTTACAGCATCAGTCATTACATTTCAAGCGAGCAACATGTCCATCCAGCCATCTTCTTCCACTTATCCATCTTATTTTGATTCTAAAGGAAAAATTATGATATATTCTTGTGTTATGTAAAAATGAGTAGGACTTGTCTCATTCTTGATGTACAGAATATTACTCTTAATTTCTAGATTACTCTGAAATAAAAGCTTGTGAGTGGTTAGCGCTTCTGCCTTAGGGCAAAAAGATTGGGAGTTCAAACTGACAAGTTGGCTAACTCAGAAATCCATGGCCAACTCTAGCCTTTATGTCAGGAGGGTGTGTGAAGAGTCTCCCTGTGTTACTGTTCTCTCCGGGTTCCTGTCACCACCCAACCCATGCATGTGTTAGTCTGACAAATCTAAAGTGTCCCTATTGAATGAATATGAGAGTGAATGCTTGTCTGTCAGTGTTTGTCACTAAGTGTAGCATTGTCCAGGGTGTACCCTACCTCAAACCAAACGTTGCTGTGATAGGTCCCAGTCACATAATAAATGAACAATGGTTTGTTTTATAATACCTTTTTATTTCAATGTAGGCCAAAGGCAGGTATATAGGCCAACCTCTACTATATTTTACTATATCAGCAGTAATGGCTAATTCTGTTTTTTATACTGGAGTCTGTTGGAGGCTCAGTCTCAGAAAAAGAGATCTTAAAGCAATTGCCATTGTGCATCAATAAAGTTTAGTCTAAGTGGCGGCAGTAGCTCAATGGGTAGAGCAGTCGTCTTTCAACCCGAAGGTAGTTGGTTTGATTCCCGCTCTCCATAGTTCATACTGTGGTTATGTCCTTGGGCAAGACATTTAACCCAACTTGCCTCCAGTGACTGTAACACTGGTAATTACTGTAGAACAATGTAAGTCGCTTTGGTTAAAAGTGTCAGCTAAATGAATAAATGTAAATGTTAGTGTAATAGAGAAGGCTAGTATTAGTTTGAAGACTCTGGTTGAAGTAACGGAGCAATTTACACTCACCAGGATGGATGGCATACTGAACAACTTGGACCATCCCCTGCACTGGGCTTTAAAACAACAGAGAGCAGCCAGTGGACGTCTGCGATCAGTGAGCTGCAGGACAGAACAACACAATAACTCCTTTTTCCTTACTGAAATAAGACTGTACAATCAATAAGTTTTCCCTTGGGGATTACTAAAGTTTTAAATTGAATTTGATTTGTTGGGTGACCTTTGTACATTGTTGATGTCATTCATTAGAACTAAATTGTGTATGCAGCTTATACTGTGGCTTAACCAGACAGTTAGTAAATGAGAGTAAAGTAAATGAGATGAACTTCTGCTGCAGTTTATATCAGTCATATAACCCCACCTCCACCTCAGTCTCCTGAAAGCAGCAGCTCAGTCCAACCGTAAGTAATTGTCCTCCATCTCTCCTCCTCCCTCCAGCCCTCACTCACATCAGCCCTCACCTCTCTGCCTCCGAGGCTGACCTGCTTATCTCTCCACGTGCCCACACACCTCCATCCTCTCATCCCCCGCTGCAAATGACTGACCTTCCTTCTGACCTTCCTGTTGCCCACCGTCTCGTTTTTTTTTTTTTTTCATTTTCTTTCCTGCTTCTCCCCAATGAGTTCTTCTTGTCACTGTCAATTTAACATGGCCCCACAACGATTTCCCTGCATTTCTCTCTTTCTCTCAGCCTTTGCCTTCCCCGAATACAGCAATTTTCATATTAAATAGTGGCGTGTGATGGCATTTAGAGGTAATTATGTGGCTGTAATGAGTTTTTAATGTTGCAGGACTAGTATGTGCTTAGTATTCAGTATTTTTGCACAGACTGCTAATGGCTAGTGTCATGCTTCTCATCATTTATAAAACTGCGTAGTCCACAGTTAAAAATGAATTACACATAAAGACACATGTATGGGATTTATAAATACATTACTGTTATCAACTGTAAGTAATAACGTTAGGAGAGGTATACCTGCATTTATACAGCTAAATAGCCTTAATGCAGCGATGTACTCTTTAAATTAAACATGAGAATATGATTGTTTAGCAGTCCAGGGAATTGAAATGGAGATCCATATACAGATTTATGTTATTTTAACAAGGCTTAACTTTTGCGCATTGTTTTCTAAGGTCTGAAATATGTTTTTGTTGCTTTATGAAACTGAAAAGTTTTCTGGACACAGCCTGAAACTCAAATGCAAATCGGTTTGAGATTTGATTTTATCAGCCACGCATTGATTTAGCTGAATTTTAAAATAGTATGCTGTAAGAAGTCACTCACTTGTGTAGTTTATTGACAAAGTCTACAGAGTGTCATTGTTAAGCACATAAAATCACTAAACTCTTTTTTTATTCTTATAAAAAAATAAAAACATTACAGCTTATTCACGGAAAGTGAAAGTGTAATTAAAGTGTGTCGTAAAAGTTCTCAATGTCCAAAAAGAGCCTTCCTTCTGACAGAAGAAATATCAATATCAACCATATTGGTTGATATTGATATTTCTAACGTCTTATGTTTAACCAGATGTTAATTCTCTTTAGTTCTCACTGTAAACAATGAGCTTAATGCATTTTATAGATTTTCTTTATAGATATATTTCAATCTATGTCAGCTACCTTTTGGGAGCTTGTGGTGTAATTGTTTACATGAAAGAGAGAACAGCATCTTATTAAATCTAAACCCTCTTCAACACTTTCAACTTAAAGTGGTCATATTTTTCCATCAGACTATTTGGTGCAAATGGACTGATGTTCAAAATGACTCTTTCACGAATGACAGGTTTCCCCCATGTTCATTTCTCATCTAAAAGAGTGAATTTCTGAGAAGAAGTATGTATTTGTCATCAGCAGCCTATGATTTCTTTATATCATTTAAGACAGATCCAATTTAATGTAATGGATTTCTCATTAATGTGATGGGATTAGCTGCAAGGCGGTTAAGTGGTGCGTCCTCAGTTTCTCTTTTTACACAAAGGATGAGTCACAGAGACATCAACAGAAGACTGACTGAATCACTTTACTTTAGCGGGTCTTTCATTTGAGGTGCTAACAAAGTGCTGTTTTAACATCCTCCAATTTCTGTTATATATTTAGACTGTACATGCCATAATTTTGAACATTTGTCCTTGCCGTTGTTTCTATGAAGCTTGTTCTTGTGCACCCAGTGCGTAGTGCAAAAGCAGTTCACTGTCATTTCACTTAGCTTTCTCTGAGAATTTCTAGTTACAAGTAAAATTAAAAATACAAATATACAAAAAGTATAAAGTAAAGAACAGAAAACATCCAGAAAACAATGCAGTAACAACTTGAAAAGCAAGAATGCTACTGCCTAAATATGTTTTAATGGAGTGCCTGTAATCATTGGCCAGTACTTTAGGTGCTTGACTGATCCTAAATGACTTCCTTCGGTTTGTGGAGTAGAGAAAAGAAGTTTACTCCTTAATGTGTTTACTGTGCAAGGTAGCGTAAAAACTAATTTAAAAAATCAATATTTGCTGTTGTGAGCATTTGCCAGATAAGTGGTTGCCACAGGACTACACCGAGTGGCTTCCATTAGTCCTGTGGGCAAATATGAAGTACGATATGTGCACTTGTTGATTGTGTTAGTGGAGATGAATAATGGATACAATTGTTTCAATCTAAATATGGATATGGAAGCAGGTTTGCTGATAAATCAAAGTCAAGTCTGAACCTCGATTCTCCTCTCATGACAATACTCGAGTAACCAGATTATAAACAGATTGTAGAAATACAAATATTTCTTCGGTATTTTTCTTTAACCTTTGTAAGCAATGTTATGAGGTCCAGAGAATTTAGAGGAGGTTCCTAAGAACTTGATTGAGAAAGATGAATCAGTAATGTTTGGACAGTCCAACTCCACTTTCCTCAGCAGCAAAAGCAGGAGTGAAAGTTACACTGACTAAGCTGTTCTATCAAAACTGCTGTGTTCCCTGCATCAAGCAATACATTTTGAGGAGATAAATAATCCAATCACTAACAAGCATCTGCAGAAGCTCTTTTATTCAACCATAAGTCCAGTTCTGGTCCTGTTGACTTAATAAAAATCACATTTAAATGTGCTTGCACTGAGTTCAATCTTTACTGATTGATGAAAACCATTTATTTAAAAAAGGCGTTACTCTGTTTTCTTGATTGGTTATACGTGTTTAAAATCTTGTTGAGTGAACAGCATAAGTTTGACAATTGCTACATTTCCATTTAACGTTAACATTAATAAAAATACATTTTATTTATAAAACGCCTTTCTTGACACTCAAGGTTGCCTACCAGCAGCAATGAATACATAAAACATATAATAGTTAAAATACTAAATAAAATTACGGTTAAAAACAGGAGAGTGCAGTTATGGTGGGAGTGAGTGGGCCAGTCTGAACAGATGTGTTGTGAGTCTGGATATCAAATGTGGCAGTGTGTCTGTGTGGCAGAGGTCCGGGGGGAGGGAGTTCTAGAGCTGGGGGCAGAGCGGCTGAAGGTTCTACTCCCCCGGGCAGGAGGGAGGAGGAGGAGCGGAGAGAGCGGGCTGGGGTGGAGATACTTATTATACACAAGACCAAAGCACCTCAAGCAAACGACTATTGCACTGAACACATTTTTTTAATGAAACTGTTTTAGCCAACTTATTTGTTACTACTACTAAGTTTGCTCCATTGTCTGTTTTTTTCTTTTCCCAAAATAGAAACATAAACCAGCATCATATCTTGTTGAACAATTACATTTCATCTAACCGTACAATTGCCAGATGAGGTGTGTGCATTTCTGTGACAAATTCTGTGCTCATTTTCAAAAAGGCCATGCAATTTATCATATTTATGGCGGTGGCATATTTAATAAACGGATTGTGTTTAGTGGCAATATCATGGCAAAGAATTGCGACAAAATGTGTCACAATGGCTTCCCATAATAATAACCATCTGCTTCATCTGCTCTATGAAATTAGCATCAGTGTTGCCATTTCGAATACAGGCCAGATGTTGGGAGAATGAAGATGGCGGTCCTAAATGGTTGGAGATGCTTTAGAATTCCTCTGTGTGCACATCAGAAATACCAAGCGCCAGTAAAAAAGAAGATGAGGGAGGAGTGTTTGAATTATTCATCCTCTCCGTACCTGAATGATTGCACACCACTAAACTTCTATTTACTTCCATTTAGAGCTGCTCACAGTTCACAGGCTCTGACCACAGCTATTGGAGAGAGCAGCTTATTACCTCCATCTTGTATCACGCTTCCTGCTCCGATCTGCTATATTCCCTCTGTTATATTTACCCATTTGTTTCCCAGAATACATGGTCTCTGCCTTCCTTTTGTAGAAATCAAGAAACTAATCCAAAACTTTTGTTTGGAGAAGTCAAACAGGGTCATAATAAACGGAGGTGCATTTCAAAACACTGTGTTTTAATATATAATCCTGGGTAAAAATTGGGGTTAATTTAATTTGGTGTACCTTGTTATAAATGTACTTCTGCTTTTCACTAATTTGGTTGCCAACAAATGCATAATAACTGCACAATGAGAAAACCATATTCAGAAAAGGAGCTCTTTCCCAATTACCAATCAAAAAATGGATGGGAAAATTCAGAATTTACATCATTTGGTTTTGAAAATTTAAATTGGGAAATGAAAAACCAGCTATTGAAGAAAATGGCTTGTTTTACAAATTTTACAAGTTTTCTCATATTAAGATGAAATTACTTGGCCTGAAAGTTCAGGGTCTATACTTTTGCATTCATTTATTTTTCTATTCCGACCCTAAAACCAAAATTCAAAAGGGGGCCCACTTTGTGGTTTTATATTATTATTATTATTATTATTATTATTATTATTATTATTATTATTATTATTATTATTATTATTATTATTATATTATAGTATTATTGATCTTTTAAACAATAATTGAACTACTTTAACATTTAAACTAACATCTAACAAATTTTAACAATTGTTCTCACTCGGATATAGCCTAAACTTTTATGCCATCCATCCATCCATCCATCTTCTACCGCTTATCCAGGGCCGGGTTGCGAGGGAAGCAGTCTAAGCAGAGACGTCCAGACTTCCCTCTCCCCAGACACTTCCTCCAGCTCTTCCGAGGCGTTCCCAGGCCAGCCGGGAGACATAGTCCCTCCAGCGAGTCCTAGGTCTTCCCCGGGGTCTCCTCCCGGTGGAACATGCCCGTCCAGGAGGCATCCGAAACAGATGCCCAAGCCACCTCAATCTCACGTTCCCTCCTTCCCTCACTCGTGAACAAGACCTCAAGATACTTGAACACTTTCCACTTGAGACAGGAGCTCTCCACCAACCTGAAGGAGACAAGCCACCCTTTTCGGACGGAGAACCATGGTCTCAGACTTGGAGGTGCTGATCCTCATCCGAGCCGCTTCACACTCGGCTGTAAACTGTCCGAGTGCACACTGAAGGTCCTGGCTTGATGGAGCCAACAGAACATCATCTACAAAAAGCAGAGATGAGATCCTGTGGTCCCCAAACCAGACTCTCTCCGGCCCCTGGCTGCACCTAGAAATCCTGTCCATAAAGATAATGAACAGGACCAGTGACAAAGGGCAGCCCTGCCGGAGTAACATACACCGGAAAAAGGTCTGACTTACTGCCAGCAATGCGAACCAAGCTCCTGCTTCGGTCGTACAGGGACCGGACAGCCCTTAGCAAAGGGCCCCGGACCCCATACTCCCAGAGCACCCCCCACAGGGCACCGCGAGGGACACAGTCGAATGCCTTCTCCAGATCCACAAAACACATGTGGACTGGTTGGGCAAACTCCCATAATCCCTCCAGCACCCTGGAGAGGGTATAGAGCTGGTCCAGTGTCCACGACCGGGACGAAAACCGCATTCTTCCTCCTGGATCTGAGGTTCGACTATCGGCCGCATTCTCCTCTCCAGTACCCTGGCATAGACTTTCCAGAGGAGGCTGAGTTCCCTATTTGAAGTTGGCAGATACAAAAGCGGAGTAATGCCATCGAGTCTGGGGCCTCATCTCCGTCTCCACCACGTTCAGTCATGGTTCCCATTCCTGTTCAGCTGCAGCGAGGGTGTAAGAAAACCAGCAAAACTCCAGCAAAGCAGAGTTGCCTTTTGGCCGCTACAAACCCAGTGGCCATCGCTCATCATTCCGCAACACCGGCTCTCGCCCCGGCCTTTGTTCCACCAATCACCAGCGCCCTCATGGAAGCCATCAGGGTCTTGCAACACCCAGCTTCATCGCAGAAGACCATCAGCAGCCCAGCTTTTCTAAAGGTGCACCCTTCATCGTACCATCGGGCCACTCGTAGGTAGGCCATATCTTTCTTTAAAATGCTAATATATCTTCTAGCTTAAAATCCAAAATCCTTCAAGGCAATTTTGTCACTTATACTGCTATAACAAGCAAGTTGCTTCTTCCGATAACTTTACAGCTATATTCTTAATTGACCGACCCTGCCTGACAAAAGATCTGAGCATAGGCAAATTTCTAGAGGCCTACAGCATTTACTAGGACATATTATACACAGGACACATTGTACCACTAAGCCTTTGCATCTAAAGCCACTGCACTCGTCTCGCAATGCAACGTTCGCTTAGACTGGTGTTAGACTCCAAAATCCTAATCATGCTGATCGGTGGCTTCCCAGCTGTTTCATGAGCAACTTGCGTCAGTTTTGGCTACACCATGCCCTCAACTTCCCCTCCGCTCCACATCAAAAGAGCTCGAGCCCCGCCCACATTCCTCATTCATTCAAGCAGCTAAGAGCGCTTGCAAGGTTGCATATTCAAAGTCCGTTTTTCCGCGCTGCCCAATTCAGCCCAAGTTTTGCCAGGCAACCTTCCAATGCCTCATAAAGTCCCAATGCATGACCCTCGTCAAAATATAAGTTCTTGCCGCCGAGCTCTCGTGTCATCCCAACCAAGTTTTGGCAAACTTCAGCATTTCCTCTCTCCATAACTCCGCTTTTCAGAGAAACAAGCTTCAGTTGGGCCTTTCAGAGCCTGAAATTGTCTCTCAGCTCTTGGACAAAGACACTTTAAAGGGATTTTCATTGAACGATAGTTCATGAATGCGTTCATATTTTGGGCGAACGTGAACTGAACGTGCGGTATTACTGCCTAATGAACGTAACTGTGAACTCATTCATTCTGGTGTTTGTGAACGGCACGCTCTCTCAGGTTAACTTCGTTCAATCGGGTGACAGATTTCTATAGAGCCCTCAAGGCGAAAACCCGGCTAAAACACACCGCAAACGGGTCTTAATATGTAGCGGAAAAACACCAAATCTGGCAACACCAGCCACAAGTGTCGTCCGCCGCATGTGTGACGCGTCATCAAAAAAAAAAAAAAAAAAAAGTATAAACCCTGGTTGGATAAGGATTCAAAATTAGATATGAAGATGAAATCTGACGCATAGCTTCATTGTTAAAACTGATCAAATAATTGCTGTCTGTGATTCTACTGTATATGGGCTGTGGCAACAATTTTTAAAAATAAAAGCTCGCAGCAACATATGGAAAAAAAGAACTAAGAAATAGTTAATTTTTGGAACTGTGAACTTAGTTCAAAATTTTTAAGTTTGAACTATGAACTAAACTAGTTCATTTTAAAATTCGTGAACTGAACTATGAACTAGTTCTTGTAGAAAGTGAACTTTCCCAACACTGACCAGTCCTATCGGGTTTACCAAAAAGAAAAACACATTCTGTCTCCATTACTAGCTTCAACCGTATCATTCTGCCTGCCCCTTTTTAATTACATAATCCTACAGTAGACCACGGCATCAAACTCATTAAACTGAACGGACGGTGCACGTAGCTCTATCACCTATGCTTTCAAATTGCGATGTGTATGGCAATGCAAAAGGACATGATAATAATGCCGCAGATGGTCTGTCTTGTTCTGACAGCCCCCTCTGCTCCTGACTGTAGACGCCCTATTACCCTATTACACTCTGCCAACATCACCTCATTACTCACCAGTGTATTTCTGCTAGCCTTCTACGGGTTTCTGAGAAAAAGCTAATTCACCTCTTCGTCCACCATTTATAAACCCTCAAAAGATATTGCCTTCTCAGAACTATATTTTTAACCGGATCATTACACTATTTATTTAAAACATTTAAAAGGGAAAAAAGCTTGCACCATCATCATTGCTTGGATTTCTGGATCGTTTTGTTCATTCAAAGCCATGCAAAAATACGCTCGCCTCAGAGCAATATCCGACCCTGGACCACTTCACCAGTTCTTCCCTTTTTCATCCTGCATTTATCCCTAGCCTCCTCTGCCTCACTGTCATATGAAAATATTAACAATAATTATCCACCTTTCACATTGATTTTGTTTGTCTTTTTGTGCATTATTTCTCTGTGAAAACATATATAGTCAACTCTGGAATAGACACTTTTCCAGTAGGATTTTTAGGTATCCTATCCATGGATTTGGTGTTTAAAGTCTGCTAATGGGAGTCTTTCTTAATTTGAATGCAGTATTAGACAAGCAGACCTGTTTTATGCAAACATTTTACCCAAAGCATGCTGGTACGTGCTGAATTAAATTATGTGATAATAAAGCCCAGCTGATGCCTTACAGTCTATTTTTTTCACAGATCATTCCTATTGCAATTAAGTGATAAAAATGTTTTCCTCAAATAGGCCAAATGCAAAGTGCATTTAGGACGGCTATTAACATGGTTTAAACTAAAAGAAGGAAACTGCACATTTAAAATTTCCACTGGGCATAAAAGAACAATCAGATAAACGTATGATTGCATATTCAGCTGAAAGTGAGAAATATTTTTTTTTTAACATTGTTTTGCTGACTGGATTAATAAGTATTATGTAAGTGCAATATCTTGTTTAGGCTTTCACTGTAACATATCACTGGCCTCATGTGACGTTTATGAGAAAAAGACTAGCCGTGGAGGCAGTGTGTGAACAGTTACTTTGTGTAGTAATGATCAACTGAGTGGAAAATTGAATTAAAGTAATTTAGCAGAGGAAAGGTCATCGCTGCGGTGCGTCAGCATCTCTATGGTGTGACCTTATGTCTAAGTACAAATTTTGTATGGCCTTTGTGAAAGGGTAAGATGGAAGATATCATATTACAGAAAAGAAAGTGAAAAAGAGACGTGTTGCAGTATCAAAGAAGAATTGCTGAGGCGAGTTTGACACATGGGCAATAAACTGGCCCATGCAGAGCATTAATAATTCAGTGATATTCCCACCTCCATGTTTCCTGCTCTGTGGCAACAGGGGACCTTATGTCAATACCCAATGCTAAACACCGGCATTCATCAGTGCACAGGAAAAATAACAGGAAAATCCATAGTCATACTATCAATAAGGTGTGCTGGTTTGAGTAATACCATGGAAAAGTCATGGTGGAATACTTTGGTTGTATTGCTCTGGTGCTATGGGCTGTTTCATGACCACATTCAGGCAAGCTACTTCGCCGACAGTCACTCTGTTTAAATAAAAAAAGTGCAAGCCCCTCCTTCCATGCCATTATAAACCTAAATAGTTTATTAGTCTTCTCAGATTCCTCTGGCCATTGAATGTGTGTGTTAGTCCTGCCTTGTGCCAATGACAATTTAATTTTTTTTTGTTTTTTTATATAGCACTCTTCCGCCTACTGTAGTAGGCACTCAAAGCGCTTTACATTAGGCATCCATTTATCAGTGTTACAGCTGGAACACCACTGGAGGCGAGGTGGGTTAAGTGTCTTGCCCAAGGACACAACAACATTATGTGGGGAAGAGCGGGACGTTATGATGTTTTGGGATGTTTCGAGCTGTGCTCCTGCCAAAGACCTACCAAACGATTTACGCTAACTTATTCTCTGACAGTCATTCACAGGTAAAGCACTACCTTTCATATTTCTCTAAGTTATTATACTGTGTAATAAAATAAAATTACCCAAAAAATTACTGATCTGCATGAAAATAAGCTCACATTAAAAACGTGATGCTGAATGGCTAGTACAGAGCTGTGATAGACATGAACAGAATAGTCAGAAAGTGGTTTGCTCAGCGACTTTGTACTTTAGCTTTGAAAACCTAAAGGATGGATATTTTGGATGGATTATTATATTTAATTTTTAAGTAAAATAAATGCACAAAAGCAAATATTTACATGTTTGAATAAGTATAAATGGGGCTAACTGACATTACAGAACAATTAAATAGCATGTTGTAGCATGACCAGGCCACCTTCAGCTTCTGTAACCTGAAGGAGTTACATTTACAAAAGAAGTCTTGCACCGTTTTATTCACCATTAAGTGGTTATGTTTGGATTGGAAAGCAGTTTCAAGTATAGATGGAATCTATGTAAACTAAAGAAGACATTTACCAGTATTGATGGATATTTAAATTTGTTAGTGTTCTGAATGACGTTTCTGATGCCATTAGGGCCACAGTTAGAATAAAACTGACTAGTCTGGCATTTAAATGCCAAAAAATGTTAATAAATGTACCTTTGAGTTACGACCATTATGAGCAACCGTTTAAAATCCCTTTTTGAACAGCAAGCTTGTTGTCTTAAACGATTTTGCTAATATATGTTATACATACAATACCAGACCCTGTCAATGATGTTCCTAGAGCGATAAAAATGCAACAGTCTGATCCCAGGGGACTGTGGCAGGGACTGCGCACCATCACAGACTATAAAGCAGCACACACCACCGGTGAGTGCCAATGCTTCTTTGGCTGATGAGCTGAACAACGTCTTTGCGTGCGTTCTGAGTCGGGAAGCCAGCAGTCCGTTGCGCTCCTTGTCAGAGGGGAGGAGACACTCACTATGACAGAGCGCTATGGGAGGAGTGTAAAGCCTGTGCTGACCAGCTGGCACATCTGTTTACAGACATCTTCAACCTCTCCCTCAAACAGTGTGCTCACCTGCTTTAAAATGTCAGTCATAGGCACTGTCCCAAAGAAACCACACCCCAGCAGTCCCAACGACTTCAGGCCTATAGCCCTCACATCTTTGGTAATGAAATGTTTTGAGAAACTGATTAACTTTCATCACCTCCACACTGCCCACCACCCTGGACCTGTTACAGTTTGCATAACGGCCGTACAGAGCCACAGACGATGCCATAGCCTTCCTGCTCCAGAAGACTCTCTCCGACTTGGACACTAGAAAGAGGAAGTGTGTGAGAGTGTTGTTTGTTGACTACAGCTCAGCATCTAACTCCATAGTCCCCTCCAGACTGGTATCTTAGCTGTGCGACCTGGGACTGGATTCCTGCCTCTGCAAATGGGCCTAGAGCTTCCTGACCAGCAGACCACAGGTGGTTCAAGCAGGAGACCACACCTCATCTTCCTGTACCTCAACACCGGATCGCCCAAACGCTGCATGCTGAGCCCCGAGACAGCCTACAAAAGGGAGGTCTCCCTTTTGGAGGACTGGTGTCAGGAGAACCATCTCCTGCTGAACGTCAGCAAAACTAAAGATCAGATAGTGGATGCATGACATCTCTGAGGTGGAAAGAGTAGACATTTTCAAACCCTTGTGAGTGACCATCTCACAGGACCTGTTCACCATCGTGAAGACAGCATCTCTACCTCTTCAGACTCCTCACCCTTTCAAGGTGCTCAGGAACTTTTACACCTGGACTATGAAGAGCATTGTGTGTGAGAGCATGACCACCTGGATGGGAAACTGCACCAGGTGGGACTTCTTGGCCCTAGAAAGTTTGGTCCGTTCAGCAGACCATCAGAACCACCCTCCCCAACCTGCAGGACATTTACACACACCATTGCAGGTTAAGAGACAAGAAGATCCTCAAACATCCCACCCACCTCAGACACTCTCTCCTCTCCCTGTAGCTGTCAGGTCAGCGTTTCTGCTGCCTGAGGACTAGAACAGAGAGGCTTAAGAAGAGTTTTTATCCACAGGCCATCCGTCTGCTCAACTCTGAGCCTTCAACTGGACTTTAACTTGTACTGTTTAAGCACCTTAAATCTTATAGAACTATATTTTACATATTTCAATTTTACATTTAATATTTTGAGTGCTGTGTTTTTATATTTACGTATATATATTTTATTTAGTTTTTTTCCTGTGTGCTGTGTGTTTTTTTTGCTACTGGCTGCAGGTACAAAATACATTTCACTGTGCATTGTACTTGGTGCATGTGACAAATAAAGCTTAGCTTATCTTATCACTGATTTTTTTTTACACCTTGTTAAGAGTAGTGTCTGAAATACATTGTCATCACTGAGTCAGTACCCATCCATCAGCATCTGAGAAACTCCAAAATACCGGCCTGAAGTTGTCAAGGACTATCATTTCTGTTGACTGTTGATTGACGGTGTGTTTGTGGATCCTGACTATCATTTAAGACTGTGCGACTTCTGATCAATGCAATCAGAGACAGTCTTACGGCAGACAGAATGTAATTGAAGCTCACCAGAGCGGTCGTAACGCTGCAGGACTCCATTAAAACTCCATCCAGGCATCAGATTGGTGCGTCTATTTTTAGCACGCATTTATCGAAATGTGTGTTTGTGTTGGAGAGAAAATTGCCCCTGACCTCGTTTCATTTTTATTTCGGTCAGAGTTGGCTGTCTGCAAAAATCTATCAGATTTGGGTCTTTTTGCTTTGAGGGAAGATAAGGACGACGATAGAAAGCATGTGTGCTTGTGTTTTTAAAGCAGCAGAAGGAGGACAATATTAGCATTTTCTGTGACACGTCTGGCCGCATTTTCATTTTATTATTAATAAGCAATGTCCGAATTATGCTACTCTGCTCTTGGTTATATATGATCCTTATCCAAGGCTAAGCGGGAGACCTGTAGACTTTGCTTTAGAAGAATTATAAAGCTTCCTTACCAATCTCCTAGAACTTTAGACTGCAACTAAGTCATGTCCGAGACCATATTGGGACCACATTTTGGACAGTATTGGGACCAAGACTTTTAGTGCTCAAGACCAAGACCAGTAAATAACACCCTTAAAAAGATTGGAGAGAACAGTTATAGAATCCAAATAGTTGAAGTCCAGATATCAACCAAATCCAAACTCACGGATAGTTAGTGTTTGATAAATGAAGCAGAGCTAGAGCAAGGTTTTTTGAATTGAATTTAAAATGATAGAAGTATTATTCCAAACACAAGAATGATAAAGACAAAAAACGACACGAGCCAATAGGAAGAGCTCAGACTCGGTTCAAAAGGCCCAACGGAAAGAGAAACGAGAGTGGCAGGAAGGAGGAAGAGAAGTGGGGAGAAAGTATGGGGAAACAACAGGGAAGTACAGGAAGGAAGGAACGGAAATGGAGACGGAACGGTGAAAGTTCAACCTCGCCACCATGAGTGACGAGCAGGACGAGCCGAGAAGAGAGATCCCAGAGAGGGATACCCTGCCACGCGGTGCCATTGCAGACCCGAGGAATTGAGAGAACAGCCGGGGTCGCAGGGGACAACGCAGGCTGAGGGCTGGATCCTGTCAACCGGAACAGAACAGAGACGGAACAAAGAACAGAACAGAGACGAAACAGAAACGGAACAGATACGAGACGGAAAAGGTTCAGCCTCGCCACCACGAGCAAAGAGCGGACGGTGCCGAGACCAGAGAGGAACACCCTGCCACACTGTACCGCTGCAGACCTGAGGTCGGATGTAAGAAGTTGTGTACACAGTTGCAGAATAGCTAAGTAAAGGGATGTGTCCCGCTTAACCATTGCTTGCTGTGTGTTTTTTTTATATTTTGTGTGTTAGCAGAGCCGGAATATTGTGTGTGTGTCTTCTAGCTTGTGCATGCAGCTGAGTGACCAGCAAGAGACAGCCGGGGTCACGAAGGGACAACGCAGGCAAAGGACAGACTCTGGAAGACTGGACAGCTTATTCCACGTTTTGGACGTGAGAGGGCGCTTGGGCGTTGCATGGTCCACCTGTGAACACAGGCCTACCTGATGAGACTTGTCTGACTTGGCCTAATGGACAGGAGGATTTTTTTCCCTTTTTAGCAAACCAAGTTTTTATTAGACTGTCTTCCATTGCAGTTGGCCTTTTAAGAATAACTTGTTTTTTATCAATTATTTATTTAAGATTTTTTTTAACCTTTTTAGCTAAGATTTTTAACTTTGTTTTAATAAACATATTTGTAAACCGCTTTGGTATCTGCTCTCTGTGGTACAATTGGTGATCCAAAAGAACCTCAAATTTACACATACATATCGTCAGTTTGACATGATCTTGGAGGGGTGAGTACAAAAAACAAGGCTTTTGGTGACAAGACCTTGACTTTGTCAGGGCAAAACTGAGTCGGGGCGAGATCGAGTCAAGACCAAGACTAGTATATAATAACTTGAAAGACAAGACAAAACTGTTTAAAATTAGTTTAAAGCCAGACCAGACCAAGGCCATTTAAAAGACCTGAAATTATTTTTATTTTTTTTACCTCACAACTGGGACACTTTAATTTTATAATTTTATAAACAAATCAAAGGACAGCCTCTTAATGGAAATTCCTGATAAAACTACCTCTGTATGTAACTGTATAATGGCTCTGGCTGGAAAGGCTAGTTGATGCAACAGTTTTGTCATGCTTTGTTTTTTATTCACATAGTTTTTGGTATCTGAATTTTCTCTAAAAACATACTTAAAATTAACGTTTAAAAAAATATTGGAGAGCCGTGTGAGTGGCATAGCTGTTCTGAAGTTTCCTCTCCTCCGCAGTGGTTAATTTATTGTGTACCTTGAGTGGGTGAACGGTGAATCAGTAACACATCGTGCCTGTCTGCAACCAAAGATTTTTATATTTCCTGAAATCTGTTGGAACAACAACACAATAAATCCTCTCTGTGAGTTGTTCAGATTTAATATTATTCTTCCATTAACATTTGTGCATAAGCGGAAATGTGCACTGTGCCGGGAATACAATTTATTTGTTTATGTAAAATGTCATCTTTAGCTCTACACATCTGTTCAACACTTTCAGAACCGAGGACGAATTGTACCTTTGCTTTCATGCATCTGAAGTGCGACGCCTCTCATGACCTGAGCCTTACAAATTAGAAACGCATTGCATTCATGACCTGACAAGAGAGTTTTGAGAGGCTGAGCACAGGACAAATTACCTTTGCGAATGCGGTGCATCCTGATGTCTGTCTAAGAGCACTGAACAGTCACGCCGACATGCTTCATCTCGGTGAGAATGGCTCTTTATGAATGTACAAAGGGAATTCAATTTGCAACTCTGTCTGATTCTACAAAGGGATGTCAAATGCCAAACTTTGAGCCAAAAAACAAGGAACTGTGCAGTATATTTTTTAAGCAATGGAGAGGGGAACCGAGCAGCAGGAGTCCTGGAAGCCACTCACAATCAAAAGAAACTGTTTCGCCTCAGGGTCTTTCATATGCTTCTGTTGTCTTCTGTATTTACTGTTTCAGAACACAGTGGGTTTTTCTGAATCAGCAAGGGCCACTACACACCGGACAACTGAGACTCTTTAACACTGTAGACGTAATGCAGACTGACACCTCCTAAAATAATTTATCAAGCGTTGAGTGACCTGTTAGCACATTGTTAAAGTTGCGAACATTTGGTACAGTACACTGTGGCTACTTTAAATCTGAAAATGTCATGTAGCAAATCAGCATGGAGTTTAAAGCATTTTTTTTCTGTGACTGGGTCACAATAACTGCAAATGTCCAGTCTGCAGTAATACATGCCAATTAAAATGGTGCTAGAAAGGAAATGCAGTAAACTACTACTATAGGACATCTGACATATATGCACACAATTTCAAAAGATTTGCTGCTAACATTTGGGTTGATTCTGCAATACTCCATCAGAGCAAAGTTAAGTAGTGAAGTCCTCTAGTTTGGGGTCAGTATGGTATATGTTTTGGAATTGTCAAGTAATAATTCCACTGAGTGAGAAATTTAGAATCAAAAAGGAAACTTGTCCTGTTCATATCCAAGTAAGAAAGAGGAATAAATATGTCTAACTTAAAGCGAGCAGAACCAGTTTTTTTTACTGCTCTAACTTTGTGAATTTAAAGTTCTCTATTCTATTGCATTGAACAAAGACAGAATCATACTTCCCGTTCTTATCTCCCCTCAAAGCAAAAAGGATTGATTCTTGCAGACAGCCATCTCTGACTGAAATAAAAATGAAATAGCCAGTCAGGGCAATTTTGTGATATAAGGCTCTAAAGTGTGGGAAACTTTTGGGGCTCTCTGTATTCACTCACTTTCTTTATTTTGTCTACGCAAGTCCACATCAGATTTTATTTCATTTAGAAAGAAAGCATCTGTGGCATCTGTATGATGACACCCTTAAGGTAACTGACAGTGTTCTCCAGCATACAGCGCAATGGAAACACAAGCTATTTCAGGCATTCACCAAACGGTGGACAACTGGTTACAAAGGAACCATTGGTGTAGTGCCTGAACAAAGTGTTATGGCTGCTGAGTGTGTAGCCTACTGTGTGAACTCATACTGTCATTGCAAACCGATTTTAGCAAAAAAAATAAAAAATTACCTAATGCTTGTCTAAATTTCTTGTCTTAATCTTTTCATATTTTTATGAATGGACCATGCTAGAGGATAAAAGCTGTCCCACAGAGCATTTTGGAGTAAAAATCCCCATGACTAAGAACCCAAGGATAACTGTCAGAAAACTGACCAAATGCACTGAGTAACAGCAAACATTCTATAAAACGTATATCTCACATTAGTTATGAGACTAAATTGTATTAAGCTATACTTGGAAGAACTTTCTTACCAACTTTCTAGTAGCTTGGTGTGTTTGTTGTTGGAGAATAAAAGGAAAGTCCACTCCAAAGCAATGCAGATTTTAGTGGTGGCGACAGCGTCCGTGCAGAAACATGACGCTCTGGTGGCTGCATATCGACATGAAATCTCTGCTGTCTCGAGGATTGTGCATGTGGGCTCCATGGTTGTGCTCTGACAGTTTGCATCTGTGACTCTGTTTTTATGTTGTCAGATAGGAACCGCTATCTGCTAGCTTTCATTCAACAATCTTAGTTGAATTGAAATTATTAAAATGAAGCAGTTTTAGTTTGTCGTTTACATGTTTTGAGGATTGAGTGGTTTCAATATGGTTTTGATTGGATCAAGGTTTCATTTTGAAGTTGTGGTTTTAGTTGGACATTAAGATCTGAATGGTTCTGAATATGCTTCAGTCAAAGAAAACACTAACAAAAATATTTTCTTCACCAATAATGGTTAATTTTTCCTCTAACATTTCAATATTATACAACGCAATCACATCTTACTTTTTACATTGTTTGATATTAATAATTTGTTTCATTTTTTTTTAATTGTACGTTTGTTGATTTTGTGGTATTTGCAAAAGCAAAAAAAAAATGGTTTAAATGTTTTGTGTATGAGCCATTTTGATGTTTCTTAGTTGGCTTGTTCCGTCCACTTTGTGGTGCTATGGTGTCAATAAACCTATTTCCCTGCACCTATGTAAGGGCAAGGCAGGGCGTGTCTTGTGGAAGTTGAGTGAGTGAGTGAGTAATTTGTGGATTATATAGAAGGCTAAAATGTGCCAGCAAAAGTGGGCTATGCTCACAGTGCATGCTCTCCACCCAGACCCAGGGCTGTGTGATCCTCCCCCAAACACTAAAAGCAGAAAGACCTGTCACAATTATTAAATAATTGTTTGATCGAAATTAATTGGTCTAATCGTAGTCATTATTATTGCCCACTATTAGAAGACACAAGGGGGCCCTGTAGTTAGTAGCGGGAAGTTCAGATCATTTTACAGACTCGGATCTTTAAATTTTGTTCAACAAAATGAAAAACTAAAATTTGAGTCATTTTGTTCATTTCAGCATCACAGGAAGAACTCGAGACTCGAGAGATGAACTAATCTTTTCCGTTTCATGTACAGAACCTATGGGATTTTGCCTGCATACTAAAGAATTATTTGTTCACTCTACTTCTACCGGTCTCCCTCTGAATTCATTACGCTGAGCATTACGTTCAAATGATATTACCAGGTTGATTTTTCCATCCTTTTGAGTTAGAGCAGACCAGTTATTCAACAAAGATGGATTTAGTTTCAAAGCCGAAAACAACAACACCAATCTGGGCACATTTTGGTTTTACGCCCAATGATAAAGGATGGTCAAAAGACGTTGACACGGCAGTGTGTACGTAGGATTTGTGTAGGAGAGAAATACTAGCAAAAGCCAACACCACAAATCTTAAGAATCACATGAAATCACCCAACAGAGTTCGCCGAAGTTTTGAAGTCATCCACAGCCACTCATACTTCCAGTCAGGGGACAATACCTCAGGCCTTCGGATGGGTAACAAAATATAAACGCAACAGTATTAAATGGCGCACGCTAACCAACAGTGTCACGAGATACATCACAGCTTTTTAATACTGTGGAGAAACCAGCATTTAAAGAAATGCTCCACAACTTCGACAAGCAAAATTAATTGCCAGGGAAAACATACATTTCCAAAACTGCAATTCCACATTTATATAGACAAGTGAAAGATGAAATCCTCAAGGATTTAAAAGAAATAGATTTTTATTCAGCCACAACAGACATGTGGTCCAGTGTAAATATGACCCTGTACATGAGCCTAACAGTACATTACCTCACAACTGACTGGACACTAGTATCAAAATGTCTAGAGACAAGATACACACCAGAGAACCATACTGTTGATTAACTTTCAGAAACTCTTAACTACATTTTATCAGATTGGGAAGTAGATGAGAAAATAATTTACTGCATAACCACTAATAATGGGGCTAATATTGACAATATATCGTCAAAGCACTAGAACAGACAATTAATCGTCATAATCACAATTATTTATTTGACAATTAATCGTCAGCCAAATTCCATAATTGTGACAGCCATATTTGGTGGTGTGGACTACAGCTACTTTGACTGATAAAAAACCCTCAAAGCTTTCAGAGGAGCTACAATCAAGAATTGTTGCTTTACAAAAAGCTGGAAAGGGTTACAAAGTTATTTCAAAGACTTTAGAAATTAACTAGTCGACAGTTAGGCAAACAATCTACAAATAGAGATGCTTTTGGACTGTTGCAACTCTACCAAGAAGTGGGCGCTCAGTCAAAGTGGCCACGAAGGAAGCCACTGCTTACTAAAAAGAATATTGGTGCACGCCTGAAGTTTGCAAAAGAGCACATTGACACTCCACAGCCATATTGGCAAAATGTTTAGTGGACTGATGAAACTAAGATTAAACTATTTGGAAAAAAATATAGCGCTTCATCTGCTGTAGAAAGGGCACGGCATAGCATCATAAAAACATTAGTCCCAACATCTGTCCCAACATCCCACCTGTAAAGTATGGTAGAGGAAACATCATGATTTGGGCCTGTTTTGCTGCATCAGGGCCTTGGCAGCCTGCAATCATTGAGGGGAAGATGAATTTATATTCAAGTATAAGAAGATTGACTAATTAAGAATTATATCAGACAATTGTTCAGGATAATGTGAGGATGTCTGTACGTCAGCTGAAACTATATAGAAGGTGGGTAATTCAACAGAACAATGAACCAAAACACCGAAGGAAGTCCACAACAGAAGGGCTTCAGAAAACAAAATCCACCTTTTGGAGGGGCCAAGTCAGAGCCCAGACCTCAAACCAATTGAGATGCTATGGATTGACTTAAAGAGGACCAAACACTTGAGAAATCTAAAGAATGTCACAGAGTTAAGGCCATTCAGCCAAGAAGAATGGGCCAAAATTCCTCCTCAACGATGTGCAGGTCTGACCCACAGCTACAGGAAGCACCTGGTTGAGGTTATTGCTGCCAAGGGGGGTTCAACCAGTTATTAATTCTAAGGGTTCACTCGTGTTTAATGAGTGTGTTTAATAAAGACATGAAAGATCAATATTTCTGTTGTGAAATTATTTTTAGACACATTATGTTTGTCATTACCCTTGTCCTAGATAAAGATCAGATCACATTTTAAGACAAATTTATTCAGAAAACCATAAAATTCCAAAAGGTTCACATACTTTTTCTTGCCATTGTATAAAACAAGACGTTCCACACTGTAGAAAATCTTAAAGGACGTGGTCGGAAGCCAAAAGTGACACCTGTGTTGGCCAGGAGGATAGTGAGAGAGAAAAAAATCTAAGGATCATCACCAAGGCCATGCTGGTGGCAACGTCTCAAGTCAGACAGTCCAACAGACACTGCACACTGCTGTTTTCCACAGATATTATATATATATATATATATATATATATATATATATATATATATATATATATATATATATATATTTATATAAAAAAATTTAAAACTTTGTCTTTCCCCCTTTGCGGGTGGTCTCATCCTTCAAGCTTGTGTCCTCTACCAGAAGCCTGGGAGCTAGTGATGAGTTCATGAACGATTTGTTCTTTTTGAACGAGTCTTTAAAATGACTCGGGAACAACGAGTCATCACAGAGAGCAAGTCGTTCACTTTTCTGTGGACCCGCGCATGCGTATTGCCATACAGGAAACAGAAAGAAGTCGTTCATCTCCCGAGTCTCTGAGTCGTTCGTTCAAGTCCTCGTAGGCTGAACGCAGGAACTGAAGGATTCGTTCATTTCTTGAGTCAGTCTTCGGGTCTGAGTCTCGTTCTTTTGTCACGTGACAATATATAATTAGAAATAAAAATACAGCTGATCCAAAATAGTCCTAAGTAAATATATTTCCCATATTTGTATAATATGACTGTGATGATATGGCTATGGTATTTATCTAAGATTAGAATCCACTGTAAAGTGTCAATCTTTGCTTTATCATTGATTTCCCCGGATAAGAAAAATTTAAAAATACAATTTGAGGCCAGAAACGCATCACGTAACTTTAAGAATAAAAAAATAAAAAATATATATAATTTGGGTTTGTCTATACAGTTATGTGAAATATCTGTATGTATCAACTTATTTCTGTATCCAATGCGTGACAAAAGAACGAGACTCAGACCCGAAGACTGAGTCAAGAGATGAACGATTCCTTCTGTTTCTGCATTCAGCATACGGGGACTTAAATGAACGACTCAGAGACTCGGCGGATGAACGACTCAAAGACTCGGGGGATGAACGACTCAAAGACTCGGGATGAACGACTCAAAGACTCGGGGGATGAACGACTCCTTTCTGTTTCCGGTAACTGTATAGCCTTAAGTATAGGCTGGGACTTGATGAACAAACGACTCAGAGACTCGGGAGATGAACAACTCCTTTCTGTTTCCGGACAGACGGATGTATTAGCTACAGCTAGCTAACAGCTACATGAGGCTGTTGCGGCCCAGAGCAGACATGTTGACAGAACTAACGGCTCAAAGACACGAGAGGTGAACTAAACTTTCCAGGGAACAGACGTGATTAGCTAAATATGAAGTGACAAAAGAAAAAATGATTTGGATAAAGAGGTGAGTGGAACTCTCTGCCTGAAGCGAGCTGCAATGCATTTATAATTTATTTTTCAAAGTTTGGCCATGGCTGCATTAGCTTATAGTTTTTATTCCAAAAGTACTAAATGTGTAGAAAAATTTAACATGTAACATTTTAATTAGATTTTGCTGAAATTAACAAAATTAACGAAATGACTTGAAAAAAGATTTGTTCATTTTGCTGAACGACACTTAAAGAACTGAGTCAGTAAAATGATCCGATCTTCCCATCACTACTGGGAGCTTGAGGGTTCTGCGCAGTATCTTTGCTGTTCCTAGTACTGCACATTTCTGGACCGAGATGTCTGGTGTTCTTCTAGGGATCTGCTGTAGCCACTCTTCCAGTTTGGGGGTCACTGCCCCGAGTGCTCTTATGACCACAGGCACCACTGCCGCCTTCACCTTCCAAGCCTTTTCCAGCTCTTCTCTGAGCCCTTGGTATTTCTCTAATTTCTCATGTTCCTTTTTCCTGATGTTGCAATCACTTGGTATTGCCACATCAAACACAATGGCTTTCCTCTGCTGTTTGTCCACCATCACGATGTCTGGTTGGTTCGCCATTACCATTCTCTCTGAATCTGGAAGTCCCACAGGATCTTGGCTCGGTCATTCTCTACCACCTTTGGAGGTGTTTCCCACTTTGACCTCGGGGTTTCCAGTCCGTACTCCGTGCAGATGTTCCTGTACACTATGCCAGCCACTTGGTTATGGCACTCCATGTATGCTTTCCATGCCAGCATCTTACACCCTGCAGTTAAGTGTTGGATTGTCTCAGGGGCCTGTTTGCACAGCCTACACCTTGGGTCTTGTCTGGTGTGGTAGATCTGGGCCTCTATTGCTCTGGTGCTCAGGGCTTGTTCCTGTGCAGCCATGATGAGTGCCTCTGTGCTGTTCTTCAGTCCGGCCCGTTCTAGCCATTGGTAGGATTTCTTGATATCAGCCACTTCAGTTATGTTCCGGTGGTACATCCCATGTAGGGGTTTGTCCTCCCATGATGGTCCCTCCTCCAGCTCCTCTTCCTCTGTTCCCCATTGCCTGAGACATTCACTAAGCTCGTCATCTGATGGGGCCTTATCTTTGATGTACTTGTGGATCTTGGATGTTTCATCCTGGATAGTGGCTCTCACACTCACTAGTCCACGGCCGCCTTCCTTACGGCTAGCGTACAGTCTCAGGGTGCTGAATCTGGGATGGAACCCTCCATGCATGGTGAGGAGCTTTCGTGTCTTAACGTCTGTGGTCTGTATCTCTTCCTTTGGCCACCTTATTATTCCTGCAGGGTATCTGATCACTGGCAGGGCGTTGCTGTTTATTGCCCGTACCTTGTTCTTGCCATTGAGCTGACTTCTTAGGACTTGCCTTACTCGTTGGAGGTATTTGGCAGTTGCTGTTTTCCTTGTTACCTATTCAAGGTTGCCATTTGCCTGTGGTATTCTAAGGTACTTGTAACCATCCTCAATGTCTGCTTTTGTTCCTTCTGGTAGTGAGACCCCTTCTGTGTGCACTACCTTCCCTCTCTTTGTCACCATTCGACTAAACTTCTCAAGCCCGAATGACATCCCAATGTCAGAACTGTAGATCCTGGTGGTGTGGATCAGTGAGTCGATGTCCCGCTCGCTCTTAGCGTATAGCTTGATATCAACAATGACTGACAGTGAACAATGGCATTTACTTATTAGAACTTTGGTGGAGTAAAAGTATTTTGACCATTGAATTATGCTATTTACTGCGGGTAATTAAAGAGTTTTAGAGGAGAGAAGGTTAGATGGCTTAGATGGCTTAATTAAAGAACTATTAGCAAATATTTGAGTAGCGGATGGGGTAAAGGTTCTGATGGGCCGACTCAGACAATGTAAAGGGTTATAACGCCAAACAGCAGTGTCAGGTGTTCAACTCACTCTGGTCGTTGATGGCACTCAGCTTTCCGGCAAAAGGTCTAAAGTGATGCTCCGGCACTTTTGACGCGGTTTCTCCAGCTTGTTGTTGCCAAGCGACGAGATGGCGTCACGAATACGCTGATGCCACAGTACAGGAAGCTCCGTAGCAGGGAAAGGAAGGCGTTCTGTTATCGTCTTTGAGTGTAAGGCCAGACTCTACCCAGCGGGTGAGGTTAAAGGTTTTAAAAACAGAAGGATCACTGAAAGACTGAAAAGTTTCTTTGCTGGATTTAACTTTATACGAGAGCTAGCTTGTTCTAGCGAACTCGTCCTTTAGCACAAGGAACTACAAAAATTCACTTCCATCGCAGAGTCCTTGGAGCAACTCAACAAAATAAAGTTTCTCAAAACAAATCAATGCGCGTAGGCTTTTAATGAGGAAAAATTCACGTTTGCCCAGTGTGTGCCACGTGGCTAGAAACTTGAAAGTTACAAAGTTACGAAAGTAAAATAAACTAAAACAAAGAGAAGCGAAGAGTTTACAAGAGAGAAATTACAAGAGGACAAGAGAGCGATTTTCTGGCCGCAGGCCAATTTGTATTTGGCGCAAAGAGGCGTGTTTACACACAGTCAAGTAAAAGGGGTGTAACAACGCATTTTCCACACAGGAGGGGTGTGATTTCGTGTTAAGGTTTCTAAGCTGAAACGTGGTAAAAACAATCCTTTTTCTCCACCAAATAAAACAAAATTAAACACATTTAAACACATATTGCTTTTACATTGTGGAAATCATACACAATAAATGCATTTTTTAAGAATATTGTGGAAACATATTCATTTCACTTTTTATTAACACAGCCAACTGTACGGGTGATGAAAAAGAAAGTCTTATATTGTTATCACTCAGGATCCTGTAAGGAACAGTGTGAAGATCAACACGTTTAATACGATAGACTTTAATACACACTTTAAATGGCACAGCATACAGGATTGTCTTCAGTTACGAAGCAGAGTCATTATTCTGTTTAACCAGCAGAGGGCAGTGTTCAATAGTTCTAGACGACCATGATCAAAGACATTCTTCCTGAGGTCTGGCAAGTTCTTTAATACACAAATCATATATTCAGGGATTTAGGATTGTCAGACTTGACGGCAGCAAGTCTGGTTTGCCGGGAGATAACAGTTCATCCTTTTTTAAAGTGGTGGAAAACAAAGCTGTTAATTAAATTCATTCCTGTTTCCTGTCAGTTAGTGAAAACACCAGTGCACATGGGCCAAATTAAGTGGGTGTTAATGAAATCTTCTTCAGTTCGTATGGGTCTGTAAAAAGTCAAGAGCATGAATCTTTAAGACTTGAAGGGTGTTGGTTCCTGGTACGAGAGAGGGTCACTACAATGTAGAGGAGGTGACTGGTGGTGGCCCCAGTCCTGAGTCAATATCCATAGCCGGTCTTGATGATTATTTGGCTGAAGGGGTTCAGACCAAGCATCTCCCATGGAACCTCCTAAATGGTCATTGCATAAGGGCGAAATACAGCAATATACCGCCATCCACCAGAGGGCAGGCTCCAAAAGTGGAAATATAAGGAGAAACCCAATGACGACTTTACAAGTGTAAAAATCATGTTTACAGCCTGGAACAAAAGATGGCTCCGGTCTCTAGAGCTAAGTTTTTACTACGTGACAACTCTGTGGGGGTGTGAATTGTTTTATTATTACGTCCGTTTACGCTATCTAAAATCTATTGTTTTACTATAGAGTAAAAGCCGAAAATCCCAGATGTAACGGCCATTTTATTGCCGAATCGTAACAACAATATCAGTAAATAGGGGACCAATGGGCGGATTATATCCACTATAAAAACAACCAATGGTTCAGACCTATGCAGAACAGTAGAGCATCTCCTTGGTATATGCCACATTTAATGGATAATTGTGTAAGTGGTTTTCTACAGCCTCATCGAGTTTGCAATGAAGTGTCTTAGAGTCCTGTTGATGTTGTACATCTCCAAGCATTCAGTCATCCATGTTTGTGACATTGAGTCATATGCTTTCTTGTAATCAATCCAGGCAGTGCACAGGTTGGTGTGTCGGGTTCTACAGTCTTGTGTGACTGTTCTGTCAACCGGGAGTTGGTGTTTGGCTCCTCTGATTGCTTTGCCGATGCCCTTCTGTGCTTTGCTCATGTATTGAGCCATGTGCCCACTTATCTTAGCCGCAATGTTTTTTATTCCTGAGACTCTTTCTTGGATTTCTTATATACACACACACACACACACACATATATATATATATATATATATATATATATATATATATATATATATATATACACATATATCATTTCTACATGACGTTTTAAGGGTTATAATTCAGTTTTCTGCCACAACCTTCAATTTTAATAATATTCAACACTGCTGGAATGTAGATAACATTTAAGACGCAGACAAGACTGCTCTAAAGGCATGTCGGGCTAAGTTGTAAACCTGAAGCTGATAAACACAGAAGGTCACTAGTTGCTTTCAGGTACATTTTTATCAAATGGGTTTTGTCAACTTGAAATTAAATTAACATGCACATTAATTTATGAATGTAACCATAATTATCTTTTGAGAGGGGGATTTTAGAGCTGTATCTTAAAGCCAGGGCATCGTGTGTTTGCCCTCAGAGACAGCTCATAGAGTGATAACACTGTGAGCCAACTCCATCACCACTTTGTCTAATCGTGCTGTTCGACTGGCCTTGCTCTGTCCGGCCTTAAAACATCGCCAGCACATGGTCTTTGATAATTCCTCTCATTGCCTCGAGCCTCTGAACCCTGGCATCATGGCTCTCATGACTTAATCATAGAAGACATTAAGCACTTCACTGTGAGCAGAAGGTTAATATTGCCATTAGAAAAACATTATTCACCGGCAACACCCAGAGTTCACGACATTTTGCGCAGAATCACTCTGGGAAGATAATTAGCATGAGGAATGGTGGCGATAGAGTGCCACTGGTTCATATTCATCACCAAGCATCAAACGAGCCATTGACACTATTACTATTACCTATTATTACACTATTACCTATTATGTATAAATGTGTTTGTGTTCTCCATGATATCAGAACACTAAAGTTAGGATTGGGTAACGTCCACTTTTTCATAAAATTTTTCTAAATTTTATCCAGGTAGCCTGAGGGGGGAGACACACGTTTATAGCCACCCTATAAGTTCTTAATTCTAGAGACAATATAGCCCTAAACCGTGACGTTTACACTTGTGCTGTAGATAGTACTCAGTGTCGTGGAGCGCTGTTATGACACTGTCACAATGAAAACAGACACAATGCCCCTCGCCTCCACGTGTATTTAGCCTTGTCATGGCTCTGTCTGCATGTTTAGTGCCCAGGATACACAGTGTTACAACGTGCATGACTTAGCATTGAGATATTTACAAGTACTTTAGAACACCGCGGACGAAGAGGTGAGTGTTTTCAGTCACATACAATGATAGGTGTATTATGCGGTGCTTAAAACCTCTCATTCTCTGTAGTTACATTTGTTGTCAGTTGCTGTGTAAGCCATATTTCCACAGAGTCATGTAGTAAAAACCTAGTAGTAGAGACTAGAGCCATCTTTTGTACCAGGCTGTAAACATAATTTTTACATTTGTAAAGTGTGTGCGACTTTGGAGGTCAGTTTGGTGGTGGTCGGAGGCTGTGAGCACCTTGTGGTTTTTTTTAGAAGCCCTCAAGCCACAGTCAATCTGTTTCCAGATTATATATATGATTATACTATATTTGGATGCCTAAAATGCGTAAAATGTTGTGGTTGAACAAAATGGAACATATCAGTCAGTACTTTTAAAAGTACGTAATCACATCGAATTAATACAGATTTAAATTTTATTTTTTGGAAAGTACAAGTAGACATTTTAGTTTCAGCATAGTTTTGTTCTAACAGCTGTCCAGAGAAGACAAACTGAGCACTGTGGAAGAATAAACACATTCAGCTTTCTTACACATCCTTGCATTTACACTATTTATGAAGCTAAATTTGATTCCTACACTGAAATTTAGGCTACACAACTTTTATATGAAAATGCAACATATAAAAGAACTTTTGTTTTAAGAGTTTGTGACGTAATCGTAGATTGTGTATTATGATGTAGAAATACCATAGAGTTTTCAAAAGTTACTAGCCAGCAAGCGTTTTCACTAGCCACAATAGTTTATAAATATAGTTATAAATGATTAAAACTATGACCTATGCTAGTAAAATGTACATTTTCAAGCTATCAAACTATCTATTGATAGTTATGAGCACATAATTGTATAATAATATTACCTTAAATTATTATGCAGATATTATATTTTGTAGCTTTAATATTGTACTAGGAGCAACAGAGCAGGTTTACATCAGCAGTCTGGAGAATCTGCTGATTAAACTTTACAGAGACAGGTGTTTGTGTCACAGTGGAAACAGAGAAAAGGGAGTCTTAAAACTGCCAATAAAAGAGTTAAATAAATGGTGTTACTTTGTCTTCAAACCTCCACTTCACTGTTACATCTCTATGTCGACTACACACTAGTGTAAGATTCTCATGAGCTGCTCTGCTGCGAGTGAGTGCATCAGCCAGAACGGTGAGAAGAGTTTGTGTGGCGCTTTTTACTTGTAGTGTAATAAAAGTAAAGAAGCGAAAAACCATGTGCTGCTTGTGGGCAATTTTGGAAATCCCGAAATTAACACATCCACCAAAGTGGATAGTGGAAGTGAGTGTGTTACCTGCCTCAACTAAAACCCCACCCACATTTAGCAAGTTGACGGGTGTTATTGTCAAGCCCTGTACCCATATACTGGTGTAATACTATAATGTTCATTAGGACATACAGGAGTTTTGTCTCTCATCCATAACCCCAAGATGCATGCTGTACAATAAGTACTGTGTGTCATTACACAACTGAAACACTGTCCCACATTGTTTTTTGCCTGAGCAGAAAAGTGAGGCATCCAAAACTGCACCAGTATAAAAAAGGCACCTTGACACCACAAGGGAAAAAAAGTAAAAGCTCAGTCTTCTGCTCTTTTATTTTTTCTCATGGTAACGCTTTCACAAATGGTTGGTTTTGATTCGATGACAAGCTTTAAAGTGAGTCAATCTGCCATCATCAAAACACCATGTTGGTTGTTTACAGCCGTGTCTTATTGCATGTTAATATCCTCTGAGCAGATGTCCTTTGTAACACTTTTTTCTGCACATAGTCGGTAAAAACAAATCCCAGTGATAAATCCCGTCCCATGTGCATCACCGCCGGTGTTTGTCCTTCCCCATTAACCACCAGTGCGACAGCGGTGATGTCATCTCTGAGAAAGTACACGCTTCTTTGTGACAGCTTCAGGTGTTTTGCCAAATGCACGCAGTTAAGCAGGATGCATCAGCTTTGACAACCTTCATTTCTGCTGATTTTACTCATAAAGCCCATATAGTAGGATGATGCATATGTAAACATGACGTGTACAGTAAACAGCTCCATAAATCTGTTTGTTGGCCCTGAAAAATTTGCCAGTTTTTTTTTTGAAAGCTTATAATGTTATGCACATTAATTCTTTATATATGTCTAAGTTGTAGGACCACTTTCGGCCTCTACTTACAAAGAGATTTAATGCTTGGTAATAACTGAATGCAGCATGTACACAGAAAATAGAAACAGAGGTCCGAGGGTTTGAAAAGGATGAGTATGCCAATCAAAGGGAGAAAAAAGACTGACTAAGCTAAACAATTAAATATATATTGTAGACTTACAGAAGTTAACTTTTTTTAACAGACCTGTGTTGTTTGAGTATTGTATTGTCATGTTTTGAGGTTAACTTCCGACAGTCGTCCTCAGAGGAGTCACGTGAGATTACTATGACGTGTTTGGTCGGCTGGTAGAGAACAGAACAGTAGTGCCGCCTGTTGTCTGACTTTTGCGTATGTTGACTCTTCTTCCTGTTTCTCCAGTTAAGTTTAAGAGTAAGAGTTTTTTAACATCCCCTGGTGTAATCCTGCTAAATATCCTTCACTGGTACGGCACATGAAGGCAACACTGTGGGTTGCCTAGTAACACCCAAACCAGAATGCATTGCAACACGTGATACTTGTTACCCGGTTTACCTGCAAAAACGATGTCACTCTCAAATCTTAAGTGTAAAATTGACAATGAAAATCGTTGATTTAACCATGTCTGGACAGAGAAATATTTGTTTATTTTACCTCAAAGCCGAGGTGAACCCAGCATAAACAATGCTAAAAAAGAGGTAGGTTATGTTTCAGAAAGTATGTTCTTAATGTATGTAAGCAGTGTGGGTGTAGTAAAGGGAAAATATTGTTATTGTTATTTTCCAGAAAAAAAATACAGATGGCTTAACATGGCGTCAACACCGGGAAAGTCCTCCCCACCTTAAAGAATAGACACCCACCTCTGACATCGCCTATTACAGCTACGCTTCAACTACGGTCTAAGAACTTTGTGTAACTTGTCTGTGAAGGTTCTCAGTCATCCAGGATATCTTCAAGAAAAGGTTTAAGTAAAAGCACCTTGACTCAGTTTTCAAGGTGAAGACGTTTTGTTTCTAATTCCAAGAGACTTTATCAATTCTGAGATCAACTGGTAAAAGAGCTGAGCTTATATCTCTAAAGTGGCCGGGGTGGCCAGAGAAATTTAAATTCTGGGTACCTGCAAAGGATATTGTTGACACCCGTTAAAAAGATACGAGCAAAAACAAACAAACAAAAAAAAAAAAAAGAAGATGGACAGGAAGAACAGATTTTATGTTTCACTACCAAGTAATGCATCAGCGCATGTGTATTCAAACAACAAGCTATGGTATTTTAGGACAAAGCTGGCATAAAAAAGTTGTTTTGACTGAACCATATGAAGTCAATCTTATCAAGATGCAATACTCCAGAGTATGGGCTAGTTTCCCTGACTCCGATGCTAGAGGGGCTGTTTGTGATTCCAAATCAGCGCGTATTGTGACAATAACTCTTTCATTTGGATTTATTTGATCTAGTGATGAGAATACTCAAAGAACTGAATTCTAGATGTATGCACAGTCCAGTAACATTGCACATAAACCTGCATTACAACAACATCACTAATAGGGTTTATGTGACAGGTGCAGAAGGGATCAGTCTAGCTTTTAAAGGATGCCTAGCTGAAATACTAGGGTTTAAAGCAGGCGAGGTATTCATAATTTTCCCTGAAACAGTTTATGGTAAACAGGTCGCTGCAACACACCCTGCTAATATTCAAGATGGCAGATATAATATATTTATTTAGAGTGACATTGTGGATTATCAAATGCTCCTTTCCTCCGGTGTATAAATGTATCAGCTGAGGCACACATCATGCCCACTTAGACTTACGACAAGCCGCACTACACTCCTCTCTCCAAGTCTGTCATAGACGACTTGAAAATCCCCTTAAAAACATATGCATAGCACTTTGAACTCCCTGATACAAACTCTGTAATGTAATGATTATTAGTGCACGTCTTTTATTATCTGTATGAGAGGGGGTATCTTCATTGCTTTCATTGTCACAATAAAAAAATGCACTGATGCCCTGAATAAATCTTTTCCAAGAATGTTTTCTGCACAATTTTACTGCAATATTTCTATTTGATGCTATTTGGCATTTGACTATTTGAGTCTAATGCAGCGCTTACAAATGCTATTGCGGCAGATGAAAACACAGCTCGAATTATGACGGAGTGCAAACAAATCTAAACTAGCAAGGTGTGGGAAAGTTTTTACAAAACCTCAAACCAAGAATGCTGTCATGTGCAATACATGCAAGGAACTTGCCTTTCATGGGAGCACAGTGTTGGAGCACTTAAAAAGGACACGTCCCGACACAAGAAGAGCCGGTGAAAGATGAGTGTTCTGTAAATGTCTGTATTACAGAATGCAATATTATTATTAGTAAATACAGTAATGTGATGATTTATTTTTCACAGAATATAGCTTGGTTGAGCTTATGAGTCAGGACTGTTTATTATTGTAACACTAATATATATTATAGTCTTATCACTTGCCTGTATTTTGTTCAATATTCATGAAGACTAACAAAATAAATTAAATTGTGAATTGTGAGGGCTCATTTATAATGTAAAAAAAGATTGTTATTTTATACTTGTAATAATTGTTTGCAGGTTAATATTTTACCATTCTTAGTTTCTTGAAGTAAATGTCCCATTTTCTTTTTCAGTTCTAATAAAAGCAGTGACTTTTACAGAGTCAATGCTGAACATGATTGTTAAAGACATGAGACCTCTTTTCTTGTTGAATGGAGAAGGCATTTGTGAAATTGTTTCTGCATTTAATCCTGGAAATATCCTGCCATTACAAGATTAATGGAGCAAAAATATGAAAATACTTTCAAAAAAGAAAATATACACCTAATGCAGAATTGCAAAGAAATGTTTTAGGAACAATCTATGTTAACACTTTACTTTAAGGTTCATTAGTTAATTTTGGTTAACTACATTAGTTAACATAAACTAATAATGAACTATACTTCTACAGAATTTATTAATATTTGTTAATGTCTGTAAAGGTTCTCAGTCATCCAGGACATAAAGAGACTTTATCAATTGATAAAGTCTCTTGAAATTAGATACAAAACTTCTTCACCTTGAGAGTCCAGATGCTTTTACTTCTAACTTTTTTCAATCTTTGTTAATGTTAACTTCATCATTTATTATCAAAAACACTGAACTAACATGAACAAAAAATAAACAGTATGCACAGTATTTCTTTAATTGACGTAAACAGAATGAATAATGTTACAAATGTACTGCTCATATTAGTTAGTTCATGTTAGTTAATACATTAATGTTAACAAAAAAAACCTTAGTGCGAAGTGCTTCTGGATTTCAAACTAAATATCCAGTAAAGATGACTAAACAACAGTTTATTCTCCAAGAGAGTTAAAATTAAATGTTTAAGATTCAGATTTTTAGTTGAGGAAACTATTCGGGAAGGAACAAGCTACAGTAGATTGCATTGACCTCTGACATCCGGACTAGCCTCGCAACCGAAGCATACCTTGGTGTCACAGGCCACTTTATCACTGAAAAATGAAGGAAAATGAAGAGTCTCATTTATGCAACCATGCCTTTTGATGAACGACATACTGGTGTAAACATGGCCACATAGCTTGAAGAGGTTGTCACAAAATTGAACATTTCCGTAGGCATCAACTTCAGCAGTTGTTCATGACAATGGATCAAATGTTGTGGCTGCACTGAAATTCCTGGGAGAGAAACATAATTGTGTCTCTGTCTGCACTGGACACACACTTCAGCTTGTTGTGAACAATTCCCTTTAAGAGACCAGTATCAGCAAAGCAAAGAGCAGAAGAACCTTAGATGAACACACCAGACCATAAACTGATACAAGACGTCACAAAACCCAAATTTATGCAAGCTGGACAGCAATAATGTGTCTGTGAACAAGTACTACTATTTATAGCTTTTTTAATTGTTGAATTTATTTTTTACTTTCATTTGTCATTTCCTTCAGAAAATCACTGCTATCCAACATTTGTTTAGTTAAATATTATAATTTAAGTTATGTTTTACTTACACCACTGTTTCAGATCTAACCCAAATCTAACACGTCAATAAAAGCATCTCAAAACTATCGAACACAAAAAGTAAAGAGAAAACTATTAAAGGGCTAAATTGTTTCATTGCAGCTGAAGTCTAATTGTCATCTTGTAGAACTGTAGCAGTTAAAGTATAAACTTAAAAATATACACATTGTAACAAGACACATACGATAATTTAGTACTACAGCCTTTAATTAGAAACTGTGCGACGTGCAGTGAGAGTGTTTGTGCAGCAACAGATGCAGACTAAAGTTTTTCTCTAGGACCTGCATCAGAGTCAGATAATGGACGTACACACGACTTAACTCTAACAACTAACATCTAACAACTTTGAACAACATTAGTGTCTAATACAGACATAAACAAGTGTTGTACTCAATTTTTCCCGAGGCATGGGACAAAAAAGTTTTTTTTTTTTTTTTTTTTTTTTAAATCTCCTGACTACAAATGCTATGATAAACGTATAATATGTTTCCTCTGGCAAATGTTTATAAATAAACCTTGCTCAATGCCCCATTTTCTTTTTATTTATTCTTCACCAAGAGTACAACCAAAAAACCTCATAGTGCTTGTGGAAAAAGTAAATGAACCCTTGAGTTATTGACCTCAACAAAACTAATTGGAGTCAGGTTTTAGCACACCTGGAGTCTCAATAAGAGAATACGTTTAGAGGTGTGGACTACAGCTACTTTGACTGATAAAAAAGCTTTCAGAGGAGCTATGATCAAGAATTGTTGCTTTACATGAAGCTGAAAAGGGTTACAAAGTTAAATAATTAATGAAATAAATTCACCAGTCTACAGTTAACCTACAGTTAGGGCAAACAATCTACAAATAGAGTCGCTTTGGGACTGTTGCCTATCTACCAAGAAGTGGGTGCACAGTCAAAATGACACCAAGAGCACAAAAAGACTCATCAGTGAGAGAAAGAAAGAACTCCGAATGACAGCCAAAGATTTAAAGGCATCATTGGAACTTGCTAACGTCTCTGTTCATGAGTCTACAGTCCGTAAAACACTGAACAAGCAGGATAGCCACGGCAGGACTCCACAAAGTAAGCCATTACTTACTAAAGCTGAGGGAAGCGTCTGGTTGAGGTTATTGCTGCCAAGGAGAGGTCAACCGGTTATTAATTCTAAGGGTTCACTTACTTTTTCTCCTGCCATTTTGAATGTTGAGTAAGTGTGTTCATAAAGACATAAAAAATCTGAATTATGTTGTTATTATCAGACACATTATGTAACAAAAGAATTATGTCAATACCCTTGACCTAGATGAAGACCAGATTTTAAACAAATTTATTCAGAAAACCATAAAATTCCAAAAGGTTCACATACTTTTCCTTGACACTGTATAATGTTATGGTTGTTCATTGTGCAAGTGTGCAACTTTACCAGAGAATGTTTGAGAACAGTCTTTATCACAAAAGGAGTGAAGGATGTGGACAATTTTGTTGCATTTCCACTCCACGCTTTATGTTTTCCAAACTGCTGAAAGCCAATCTTCTCAGCTGCATAAGAAGTGCACTTGTTGTGTACATAAACTCTGTGCACTTTGGATAAATAGTAGTCCTCTATGTTCAATATCCAATGAAGCTGGAATAACCCCAAAGGGAGTTGATCATTTCAAGATTGTTTATGTCTCTGGATTTGTTGCAAGTGTTTTTTACTCTGCTCTGAAAGTGTTCAAACAAATAGGCTCATTTGGAAAGAGAAGGTCTCATCAGAAGGAGGTGTTTCATCCCCAGGGTTATCACAGTTTTGACAGGATCACCGAACGGCACTGTATTTCAGGTGAGCAATTATAAACAGTGGGTTCTGTCTTTGCATCTGCACCAGATGGCAGTTTTTTTTCACCTTTCGGAAATGAAACAAAGCAATCAAGACGACGCAAAGTAAGCCCCGTCTCCAATGGCTTTCCACCAGCATGGATGGTGCTTGTTAAGTTTTTTTTTCTTTCCCCCAAAGTAGTTCAAAAGTTAGAGAATTGGCAAAGGCTTTTAAACTCTGCTGGATGTCAAGAGTGCTGAAGCTAGTGGCCAGGCAGCAACAGTGTTAGTTCTATGGGCTCTATTTAAAGTGACGACAAACAACTTTTGAAAATGTTTTGCTTTAAGACTGTCAATAAGACTAAAATAATTTCAGTAAACCAATAAGTTATGTTAATAATTATGTATTTGCATTGCACCTTTTTAATTAATGTCAAAAATATTTAGAAAATCACAAGTTAAAAAACACAGAAAGTGCAGAACATGTTTTGACAGTGAATTATTATTAATAACTAGATGAAGGAAGTTAACAGCATCAGTGCAGAACTTTGTTCTTGTTGTGTAACGAAGACATCTCTATTCAATACACTTGTTTTGTGCAAAACATATGAAGTTAAGAAAGTAAATAGCAGTGGAATTAAACAAAACCACCCCTGTTCAGCCTAAAAGTGTGTGTGTGTTTAAAAATAACCACTGGACTGGTTTTGTTTAAAAATGCAGTGTTGGTGATAGATTTGGCCATGAATAGCTTTACTGATTTGCTATCTTTAGGTTAATTATGTATGTTAAAAAGTAAAATGTGCTAAATTATTTGTATTGTTTCATGTTACAGGAAAATGTAATGTATTTTGTAATTAAATATTTTACAGTTTAGCATGCTCTGTTGACCTTTTGGTTCCTTCTTTTAATTGTTTAATGGAGGACACTTTTGAGAAATGGATTTGAATGGACGGTGGAAAACATGGCTGTATAATTAGCCCTGTACCCTTAAATCATGGACACAATTGTTTTTGGAATGAGGCTTACTCATTGGTGTAAACTTCAAAGATGTTTTTGTCTTCTGGGTTTATATTCATGTTATGTGCCCATGAGGAAGTGCAATACAGCCCTTGCACATGTGGTCTTATAATCTACCTGCTGTTGTGTTTTATGTGATCAGTTTGGACCAATGAGCTCAGAAGTGTTGTGGGCATTATATTGTATCCTTTGAGCCGTATACCCTTTTTGACATTGATCTATGGGGAAAATCCTTATTGGGCAACATGGGATTTTTGCTCTAGTATCATGAGTAGCCGTTGGCATCAGAGGAGACAGTAATATATCCAGTTCTTGTAATACATTTTGAGTAAGAGAGCAGAGTGTTGGTAGATGGAGGGGAGTTTAAAAAAAGTTCTCAACAGGAATAATACGTCCATGACATCGCAGACTGTAATGCAAGTCTTTGTTGTTTGTTTTTTTTGTTTGTTGTCACAATTGTGATGCAAGAGTATGTAATCATCAGACTCTAGTGGTCAGGAGAAAATAGGTCAAATATTCACACCACAGAGCTAAAGCACAAGCACCACATACAGTACTCTCCATATGTACTGTAATAAAACAGCTGCTGCTCTGCTGTGGGTTGGAGACATTGTTGGCTTGACAGAGTGGCCACATGCTTCAGAAGGGCTGTGCCACTGGGGGCTCAACGCTGGCGTTTCCTGGGATGCTCTCAGTTCCTGCAGCTTATGTGCGAGTAATTATGCTGCTGCCTATGCCTACACTCACAGAACCATATAACAATACAGCAGCAGCTCATCAACTGAGGACCATGAGTGCTAATAGAGTCTACAAAATCCACAACAAAGAAAAGTCAAATTGTTCTGGCTTGCCGAGAGCCAAAAAAGTCCAATATTTTGTCATGTAAGATAAAACATTATGCATATCTTGAACTCTTGTGGTACTGTGAGTGCATCTTCAATTTAAACTGACTGGAACATGTAGAAAATTAAGTTCCATTTCATTCCTTCTGACCGCCATAGGACAGTACTCTGCACCTGGCAAACGTGCATGCACAGAGGTTTAGATTCTATACCAACAAAAACACATCATGTCATGACCTTTGTATCTCTTAATCTCTCGCATAAAGCAGTAGGTCCTGTTTGTATTGATACACTACCTTGCCCGTCTTCACTCTGGAGACTTGTAACCAGTTGATTGGAGCTTCGTTACTGTATACTCCAGAGGCCACAAGGCAGCTTTCTTTGTACTTCACGATCCTTTGTCTAATACATCATACGTTAAGTAACCCTACTGGGTTTTTTATTTTGAACTGATGGAGTGTGTTTCACTAACGGCTAGTCTTGAAGCTGATTGTGGTCAGTTATTTTGTACTTTTTAGAGCCAGTATAGCAGCGTCTTGCTGGTGGTGGTCTTGCTGGCTAATTCAACCAGATATTTTGAGAACCTACAGATAATTGGTTGAGTTGAATTTTAGCTGGTGCGCTGCGAGGGCTTTCTGCAACACCACCGTCTATAGTGTGCTTGCTCTTTTACTACAGGATGGATTTCTAGCTTTCTGAGTGTGCTAGAACTGTGGCAGATACGCTGTGAGTGCTTCCTGCTCCCTGCAATAACATTTTCCTGCAAGACAAATTGATAGTTTGCTGGTTTAAGTCAAGACTGTGGCTGGTGCGATGTGAGAGTTTTTCACTCCTTACTACACCACCACTTTTAGCATAGAGTCTGTCTGAAGTTGTTACCCCATGTATATCACTATTATGAAAACATCATTGATGCAAGGGTGCTGCAGCTGCCTAGCCCCTCCGAGTTCATTATGCTCATCGTGTCTTGGGACTGGACACCTGAAGCAAGCCCTTACTGAAGACGCTTGCTTTAATTGTGCTCCCATGCCCTGGTCTGCTTAACTGGCTATGATTGAGGGAGAGTTGCCCATTCACTGATCTCAATCACAGATTGACCTTCTTCAGAAACCAGCTTTAAGCGTCCCAACTTTTTTGCCGTACATTGCTGAGCTTCATAAATGCTGGTCAAATCAATGAAAGACACAGCTCTTTATGGCTTAGACCACATGTCGTGTTGACGGTGTCATTGTGAGCCTGGTTGTGGCACCAGCTGATGGTGCCCAACCAGACAGATGCATGTTGTTCATGCCCTCGGTGCCTGGTCACTGATGAGCTCCTTACCAATCACAATGTTACATCAGCTACTGCAGGTGGAAGTAGTGGTTGAGAGTGCAACACAGAACATGAGTAATGTCTTGAATGACCCATTTTCCTCACGCTTTTGAAATGCATGTTCAACAAGTGCTGGCTTCCTTAAATAGGGGCACACCTGTTTTTTTTTTTTTGTTTTTTTTCACAATATTGATGACCTCAGTGATTGAATGCCACACTGCTATTTTTTTTTTCTTAAGACCGTGCACATCATGAATGCTGGGTCTTGTTTGTTTTCTGAGAATCTGCTGCACCGACTGATAACTTGTTTGCCACGTAGCAATAAAAAAAAAAAAAAAAAATACTAAAAACTTGGATTATTTATGTTAGTCACATTGTACTATTATTATTTTGAACAATATTGTAAGTCCACCCTGACCTTTGCCCAGTGTGGCTGGCCCAGTCCCCACTGTCATGCAGTCATGCAGGGGAATGCTTTGAACACTGCCTGTTCTTACAGGCCATTCATTTTGCTTTGGAGCTAAAAAAAAAAAAAGAACAATTTGCGGAACTACAGCAGGCTCCAAGGCCTTAGCCTAAAACTAGAGGGGCATTGTCCTTGCCAGGATTCAATCATTTTCAGGAAGTGGACGAGGCCTCAGGTCAGAGTCAGTTTTGTCACCCAGCAACCCACCTTTTGGCCACCTAGGGGCAGAGATTCCAGAATTAGCCAGCAGGACCATCATGACCGTCTCCCCAAGCCTTCGAAGAACCGCAGTTGTTGTGTTTGACGCCCAGTGTTGGGGCTTTTCCCAGGAACATGCTTGGAGGTCTTGGGTTCAGACCCGTGGGCACAGGTGGGAATTAACAAAGTATTTGTACTTTGTTACTGTATTTAGTACTGTATGTAGTGGCTGGAGCGCAGTGGCTCAGGTAGTAGAGCGGTTGTCCTATAACCGGAAGGTTATAGGACTACGTCAATGTGTAATGTTTAAATGTTCCCTTAACATGTTAGTTTTTACGTCAAAATAAAAAAACAAACTGGCACAAAATCTCAAAATTAACCACTGCATAAAAAAATCAATGTTTTCACATACAGAATGTAAATACTTTTGACACTTTTGCCTGTGGATGATTTTAACCTTGTCTAAGGGCTTGTTCACATTCAGGTGTATGTCTCCCAATTCAATGGATTAAGGATGACAGTTGTCCAGCAAGGTCTATGGTCCTCCAGCTGGAAATGTTGGAGCTCCGGGGGAAAGGAGGCATAGAACCAGTTTATACACTTACCAATATAAGATTATTTCAGTGTTACATTTTACTGAACTTCAGTTGTGTCATGTTAGTAGTTACCATACACATGTTGAATGTACCAAGAAAAAACTGTCCTGTTTGCAATGTTAGCTTCAGTTAGTTGTGTTACTGTATGTGTTATCTTGCAACAGATCCTGTAAAAAGCCTGCGCTATACTGACTCTCATTCCATCCCAGGATCACACAACTTGCAAATAAGGTTGTGCTCATAAGTTGACATATCAGGCAATTTCTGATTTATTTCTAGACATTTTTCAGCAAACATAAAAGCATTTCTTTCACTCAGAGTGGTTGGATGAAGTCGTTTATTGTCAAACAATTGTTTTTACTCTTTTTAAATCATAATGACATCAGAAACTACTTAAATGACCCTGAAAAACACTTTACATACCCTGGTGATTTTGGCCTGATAACATTCACATAACATGTTGAAACAAACAGGTTTGATTGGCTACTAAAGATAATCATTCTCAGCTGTGATCTGTGTGCTTGTAATCAGTGTGTGTATAAAAGGTCAGTGAGTTTCTGGGCTCCTGACAGACCCTTGCATCTTTTATCCAGTGCAAGGTAAAAGCAAAATAATTGTCAAAGGATCTGCGGGTAAAGGTATAAAACAGAAAAGGGATATATAAAGATATCCAAGAAATTGAGAATGCCAATCAGCGGTGTTACAGCTACAATTTCAGCCACTACTGCCAGAAAAAACTGTTCAGAATACAAAAAAAAACAAAAACGCAAATAACTTCAGCTGAAATTCAGGACTTCCTGAAAGAAAGTGGTGTGGCTGTTTGCAGATGCACAATAAGGAGGATTTGAAGAAAAACGGGCTGCATGGTTAAGAAAGCCATTACTATGCAAATCCCACAAAGCATCCCACTTACAATTAGCCAAACAGCAGAGAGACAAGCCTCAAAACTTCTGAAACAAAGTCATTTGGAGTGATGAGACCAAAATTTTACTTTTTGGCCACAACCGTAAACGTTACATTTGGAGAGGAGTCAACAAGGCCTATGATGAAAGGTACAGCATTTCTACTGTGAAACATGGAGGTGGATCTGACGTTTTGGGATGTGTGAGCTACAAAGGCACAGGAAAAGATGAATGCAGCATGTTGTCAGAAAATATTGGAGGAAAATTTGTACTCATCATCCTGGAAGCTGGGTGTGGGATGTACTTGGACGTTCCAACATGACAATAATCCAAAGCACAAGGCCAAGTTGACCTGTCATTGGCTACAGCAGAATAAAGTGAACAGGCCATCTCAGTCTCCTGACCTCAGTATCATTGAGCCACTCTGTAAAGATCGCTGTATAAAGTATTCACAATTGTTTTGCAGTAAATGGCTTCACCCAACCACTAACTATGAGTGAAAAAAAAGTTTTTATGTTATCATTCATATTCTCTGAAAAATGGTCCAAATAAATAAATAAATAAATAAATAAAATCTAAACATCTCTTGTAAACTTATGAGCACCAGTGTATATGAGGCCTGGGAGAGTATGGTCATGTGTGCCACTGTCTTGTCTGCCCTGGAGTGAGAGCTGGTTCCTCTAGTTCCATTAACATCCACCGTCTCCATTCTCACTCTGTGTGTCAGGCCCCAATGAGACGATGAAGAGACGGAGCCCCAAGCATCGAGGGGCCGAGCCAGGAACAAGCAGGGAGGCAGAGTGACAGCATGACGCGCCGAGCAGTGTAGAGATCTGGAGCTGGGAATGAGGTGTGGCTTTGTACAAAATTTAGACTATTTCATAGCAACTTGAAACAACACTGGGATTATGAGTGTACCTGAGATCCTATACTATGGACTACTTACAGACTCGTACTATTGTCCAACACACTGAGTAAACAGCAGGATTCATCTGTTTATGCAAGATAAATTTCTACTAGACCCAATTCGACCATGCATTCACATCACCCACTATAAATCAAATTCTAGCTTGTTCCAGTGAACCTTGGAGTGGCAAATGTCCACAAATGTATCTAACTTAAAAACATTGTTCTAAATGTAATACTTTGGTTATTATTTATGATAGTCTGCAGGTTAATAATATGGGGAAATATTTGATGGTTTTACACTGCCAATGACAAATTCACATAAAAAAATGGGAGATTATAAACGGTCAAAAATAATTAACATTACATCATTAAAGAAACACAACAAAATACACCTAATTGCCCTAAATAATGTTTATTTAAAAGTAACACTGTTTACGTTCAATCTAATTTAATGTTCTTTGACTGTAATCACTGCATTCAGCCTCAGTCCAGCAAATAAACAAGTATCACAACTATATTTAATACCATAGAACCTTACCTCTGTGTACATTTACACGTATTCAGTTTGAGTGACTAACAAAAAGTAACATATTGTTTATCAGCTTTCACAAGTATCACTTTTTGGGGCTGCTACCTTCCATATACTTCCATTTCCCCAAACTCTTTGTGCGACATGCTTCAGGACAAAACAATTCGAAAGCTCTGTAGACATAAATGAAGAAATAAAAGAGGGTCATCTGATATCATAACATGTCAATTTGTAAAAGCATATCTACAAAGCAGCTAAAAACATTGTGTGTACTGTAGATCAAACATAATCAGGTCATCATAATAAATTAGAAGAATTATATAAGCCCAGTAATAGGACAGTGGGGAGTGACTGTGCTCATTGTTTAACAGCAATTCTCCCTTCAAACAACTGTGTAACCTATACTCCTGAACAGCCTGTAATCAACATGGAAATTGGGTTGTTGAAACATTTTGGCGGATTAGAAAATTACAAAATAAGAAGTGCAGCAATATAAGGTGACAGAACCCAACATCAAGTAGCACTTCAAGCTGCAAAACATCATAGCCAAATTGTCTGGCTTTATAAAAAAGGCCATTTTTCAAGATAGAAGTGGCACTACAGAGAAAAGTGGACTTATACCAATTACATAGCATGCGCTCCCAGTGGTATTGCATCTCTGTTGAATAGTACAAAAAACAGAATAGAAAGTGTGGCAAGTCAAGGGGGTTGGAGGAGATTTAGCAGAATCTATTGACAAAATGTAATTATATAACTTACTATAAAAGCTATAATTTCAACACTTTTAATTACAAGACTAACAAAATACAACAACGACACCCTAGGAATTATACCTGAAGATTCTAAAGAATAAAACCTAAGGCACGCAGATAAGTTATACTGTATACTGATGAGGGACAGAATTTCAAATATTATTACAAAGTTTAACAGTTTAAGACATTTTAGTTTCAAATGCCTTAATAAAAGGGCCCAATATTAAACACACACACCTCAGGGAGCTGAGGCTTAGTCCTCGGGTGTGCAGACTAGAGACAGAAGAAGAGGGGCAATACCTAAAAGAAGAGCAAACAAAACACACACACAAAATCAAAAAGTGCACAACAAAATACAAAGGATATCACCACCAGGCTGTACCTTCAGCTCCTAGAACAAAAATAAAAATAAGATTGGGCCACACCACTAACAAACAAATACAATTAATTGGTACACAAATACATTCAGTGTCATAATTAAATGTAATTCATCTGTACAATTGATAAGATTTAATAAACTGCATCATCACTGTCATGCATGAGGCCCAGCACTAGAAAGCATGAAGCAACTGGAAACACAGTCTTTGTCAGTCAAGCAGCCAAAAGTTGATGATTAGCAAAGCAGGGTAATTCCATGCACTAATGAACTTGCCAAAGCAACCATATTCTGTTCCTGAGATACATCCAGACAGTATGGCCAAAGCAGCACAAAGCTAAGGCTAACTAATGCCCGGAGGACACATGCGGCCGTTGGGCTGTTCAAAGTGGCCCACCAAGCATTTACTGATATTTAATTGATAATTAAACACTGCATATATGGGCTGCAGTGGGGCTGCAGTCGTCTTTCAACCGGAAGGTAGTTGGTTCGATTCCCGCTCTCCCCACAGTTCATACTGTCGTTGTGTCCTTGGGCAAGACACTTAACCCACCTTGCCTCCAGTGACTGTAACACTGGTAATTACTGTAGAACAATGTAAGTCGCTTCGGATAAAAGCGTCAGCTAAATGAGTAAATGTAAATATATTTAGCCTTTTCCTTCAATATTTTGAAGCAAGTATTTGATTCCACTACAACACGTTCCAAACGGTAAATACCTTACCTATAGGCAAAATAAACATGTTTTCATTGAGCATAAGTGAGTTCCCTGTTCTAATGTGGCCCTTATGAAAAAATAACTGCCCACCCCTGCTGTACACTATAGAAACATATTTTCTCCACTGGAAACAAGTCTTATGATCTCAAACCTTTATGGTCAATAAAAATCCAACAAAATTGGGTAAAAAAATAGTTTTATAAGACATAGTGAATGCAGTTTTTAATCTAAGGTGTGTGTTAGGTGCTGGAACCGCACTTAGACATATTTTTTGTCCCTCTTCATTTTAATCTTTTTAACTATGACCTTTTGTCTCCTGTGTCCTTCATGAAAATGTTTCACACTTGGGTCATAACAGTGTGTTACTAGTTTCAGTGCACAGTTTGGAGTGCACAACACTATAGATCCAGTCTGTTGCTCTTGTCTGTCTCGGCGGACCAGTCAGGGTAAGAGGTCGAGACCCTTAATTCCATTTTTTGTCGAGTGGTCGTCCTGTAACCGGAAGGTTGGCGATTCGATTCCCGCTCTCCCCACTGTTCATACTGTCCTTGTGTCCTTGGGCAAGACACTTAACCCACCTTGCCTCCAGTGGTGTTCCAGCTGTAACACTGGTGAATGGAAGCTTAATGTAAGTCACTATGGATAAACGTCTGCTACCTTAAAATTAAATGTAAGTGACCTTTTTAGGGAACTGGCTTGACATGAAATATTCAAATTGTAATAATATAGTAATACAAAACATGTCACCATTATAAAATAACAAAAATAATAAATGTATTATTTTACACTATATTGTAAACAGATGTGAATATTTAATAAAAACATAATATAAAAAATCTGTTATACCACTTTGTTCCACTGGATGGAGTTGCGAGATAGTGCCACATTCAGCCCCAGTCGCACTCAGTCTGGCTCAAAAGGGAGGTTACTTTTTCACAGACCCTATCAGAATGTATGGGCATTGCTGTGAAAAGGTCTTAATGACTGTAAACAGAACTATGAATTGTAATTGAGAGTTCTGCAATGTGCCAGGTGAACACATTGGGTAAAAGCAACCCCAACCAATGAGTTACTTTTACCATTACTAAGTTTCACATCATATCCTTCTGAGTCAAAGTAAGTATGTATATGTCAAAATGACAGTCCAGTCTTTTTTGTGTATTCTTGTCACAATAAAGAAATGTCTAGTTGGCTCAGTTAATTAATTTGTGGAGGAGGTTCAGCAAAGGATGACACATAACAATGTAAGTCCATGACGTGGATGTTCCATCACTGTCATAATGTTAGCCTTCATTTATCATCTAGTGTTTGCTTTCTCAGAGAGGTACAGCGGCATAATACTCACACAGTTTGGTCCGCGTTCCCAGCTAACATCAACCTCATCTGTTAACGAAAGGTTACATGTCCCCCGCTGAACACACGGTGACAGCTGGACTGACGACGGCGTACGACGGGGGCTTGGAGCGGGACATGTTGACATGTGGTGGAGCTGTTTCCATCAGCTCCATAATCAATACTGTCAGAGGAGTGTCTGGGATTCTCGGCACGCTCAGTCTCAGACCAGACACCCACTCTGAGTGACGGCCATATTGTTATGTGACCCACGGCACTGTCAGCTGCTGCCTCTCAACCTCACCATTATCACACACTCACAACAACAACATGTGTCACAATATCTCCAGCACAACCTGTAGGAGAGAGATATGCCATGCCAGGTTTTTAAATGAACAATATGTATTAAAGTTATTGTTGTGATTTCTGTGCAACATCTCTGTGCAGCATACATTAAATTAGTGCGCAACCAAATAGAAAAGTTTGAGGCACTAGTAAAAGTGTTTTTATAAATGTTGTTTACAAGTCTTACATTCTCTGAACTAAATCAAAAAGTGGGTTAATTACTGTATTGGATTATATATGTTATTTGTAGCAACACAACATACACTGACTTATATTCTAATTTGTGTTTCTCAATATTTCTTTATGTGTGTTTATGTTTGTTAATAATTTGAGATATTATTTAGTCTTATTGAAATTTGCAGTTGCCCTAAGCTACTAGACAAGACTCCAGTCACCCACAACTACTAACATGACTAAGTAAAAGGAGATTTATTAAAGAATTAATAAAATTTTAAGTTAGTGTATTTTTCTGATTGTGCCAAAAAGTCCTAAATATAACCCTTGTTTTTGTTGAATGGTGTTTACTTCTGAAGAGTCCAAATATTTTTCAGATACTCCCACACTGGTTTATGATAAGGTTTTATATTTTTTCATACTCGGTCATTTATATGGACAACTCCCTTTGCCAGAGCACAAATCAGAGTGAAGCAAAGATACTTTATACTCTGGAACTATCTATTTATTTATTTATTTGTTTGTTTATTTATTTTCCACCATTGTTGCACTTCACCAATTTATTTTCAGGAAACTGTCGTTATGTGCTTGGTCCAGCTCCAGTCCAACTAAGATGTATCCATGTTGCAGTGAGTCCAATCAAGTTACATTATCTAGGTAGGGGGTACCTAAGTGGTTCCCAAACACTGGAGTACTAGCTCACCGGTCCTGTTCATTATTAGGAGCCAGAGGGAATCTGATTTGAGGACCACAGGATCTTGTCTCTGCTTTTTGCAGATGATGTTGTCCTGTTGGCTCCATCAAACCAGGACCTTCAGTGTGCACTGGGACGGTTTGCAGCCGAGTGTGAAGCGGCTGGGATGAGGATCAGCACCCTTACGTCTGGTTTTCAGTTGGAAAAGGGTGGCTTGTCCCCTTCAGGTTGGTGGAGAGCTCCTGCCTCAAGCGGAGGAGTTCAAGTATCTTGGGGTCTTGTTCACGAGTGCGGGAAGCAGGGAGCGTGAGATTGACAAACGGCTCGGTGCAGCTTCTGCAGTAATGCGGTCGATACATGTCTGTCATTGTAAAGAAAGATTTAGCGATTTATCGGCCGATCTACATTCCTACTTTCACCTACTGTATAGTCATGAGCTTTGGGTCATGACCGAAAGAACAAGATCCCGGATACAAGCAGCCAAAATCAGCTTTCTCCGCAGAGTGGTGAGGCGCTCCCTTAGAGATAAGGTGAGGAGCTCGGTCACTTGGGAGCAGCTCAAAGAAGAGCCTCTGCTCCTCCACATCGAGAGGAGTCAGCTGAGGTGGCTCAGGCATCTGTTTCGGACGCTTCCCGGACGACTCCCTAGGGAGGGGTTCCGGGCATGTCCCACCGGGAGGAGACCCCAGGGAAGACCTAGGACACACTGGAGGGACTATGTCTCTTGGCTGGCCTGGGAACACCTCGGTATCCCCCCGGAAGAGCTGGAGGAAGTGTTTTTGGAGCGGAAAGTCTGGGCATCTCTGCTTACACTGCTGCCCCCGCGACCCGGCCCTGGATAAGCGGTAGAAGATGGATGGATGGATGGATATTGCTTAGAATAAATTGTTGACTTTTGAATCTCAGCTTTGGTACTCAATGGGAAAAGTACTATTTGCAAAAAGTTACCGCCATTACCATTTTGCAGCTTTCATATATTTATATATTTTAAAGACCATAAAGTTACAAAAAATGCATTAAGGCAGGGATTCTACAAACACCCATTCTAAAACTTACCTCTCAAAACCTATAAGCTCTTCTGTGAGTCGTGCCAATGCACAAGCCTCCATGTTTTTGATGAATGGTGTTTGACTTCAAAGGAGCCCAAATATTTTTCAGAAACTCCCACTCTGATTTATGAAGCGTAGTGTTTCAAAGTGTTTGTGATGAAGTGCTGTAATTTACCTTTTGTTGTTCCCACTTTGACTCAGCCTCCTCATCTTCACTGGAAGATTTCATGCCTGGGACTGAAAAGACTTTCAACGAGCCCTGGAGAGTGGGTGTTTGTCAACTCCTCTCTGTCAAGATTAAAATTAGTACGCCGTTGGACATTTTTTTGTGCACTTCAAAACTGCTGTGAATTCCTGTTCCAATGTGTTTTTAAGGTATTCACACAAACGTGTGTACCATCATGAGGCTTAAACAAACTATACCAAACTAATGTCCTTTTGTGATCTTCTGTAAAAATTAAACAGCCACTGAGAACACTTTGTTATCTGCTAAAACACATGGCTCATTAGAGACAGTTTTAAAATCTAAATGGTATACATTTATATATGTTTTTTTGTATCCTTCTCAGGCACTTAAAGTGTTTTACATGATGCTTCCATCCACACACATTCACACATGGGGCAGACAGAGGGGGCTGCCATACATACAGCCTTCTCCAACCACCAAAAAATAAATACCATACTGTATAGTTTTTAATTAAAGCTTGGGGAGAAAACACTTAAAGAATTTCACTGTAATTCTTTATTATCATTCTTCGGTTATGCTACTATACATTGCTCATTGGTTACTGCAATGAACAATTACTAAAGACCAACTAAGGAAGGGACTATTGTTAATTTATACTTTTGACTTATGTTTATCAGTTATAGTCTCACTGTCATTAAGAAAAAAAAGTAATAATAAGCTAACAGTCAATGACTAGACATATTTAATAAAATATTACTAAAGGATCCTACTGAAGAGGCCTCAGAGACAATAATTTGTGAATTTACCTGGTTTTAACCGACAATTATCCTGGTGATATGCTGCTAGTTAACATTATGCACACAAATATTTATTTATTTGATTGGGACTGATGAACAAACCTGAGACACGTTCACGTTGTCCCACATTCTCACACATTCAAACACAAGTGCCAAAAACACTGGAGGCATGGAGGGTTAAGTGTCTTGCCCAAGGACACAACAACAGTATGAACTGGGGAGAGTGGGAATCGAACTGCCAACATTCCCAGCAGAATGTTTTTGTTCAATGGCCCTAAAAAGCTCTTTTTTGGACCTCAGTATTTGTTAAATCCTGTGTATAACCATGATCTATATTGAAAGCAATAATTTATCAGCTATATATTTAAAAGAGGCCTTCTGGTTCAATATTTGTCTTTGAGGCAGAAGTAAAATTTGTGTAATCAAATATTACTATAATAACTATAATTTATAAATTTTTCTGTGTCTAACGAAATGGATATATTTAGCACATCACATCATAGTTCACAAAGGTGCTTTGCAACTGTCATAATGTGTGCTTTATTAACGGACCTTATTCCAAATATGGTCATCTGTTCTGATCTCACTAATATCTTATCGACAAATGTGACCTACTGGTACCAATTGAGTACCATAAATCTTTTTTATGCATACAATATCAATAAATATTACTGCTCTGTGGTGCCCCTAAAAATGAAGCCCCATAAAAGAAACATTTGTTTGTCATTTAAAGACAGAATTAGGTGCACACATTTGGTACATGAAGTCAAATGAGAAAGTATATTATGACCTCACCTAGCACTATGGATACATTATTGTAGCAAAAAAAAAACCTGTGCAGCCTAGACAGGATTTTTCCCAAAAGAAAAGACATGTCTGCAGGAGGCCGGCAGCAAACCCTAGAACTTCAGATATTGTCTTATTCAATGACATTTTCATTTCTTCTTTTTTTATCCTGTTTAAAATTCTTCTTAAAATGACCCTTTGATCTCCGCTTGAGGCTTTACACTATATTTTTCCTTGCTATATTTGAAACTGACCAGCTAACATGATGTAACATTTCGATCCAACACAAATGTCTACAAATTGAACAATGCAATGTCATTTGATAAGTATATAGCAAGAAACATTTTATGGCAAACCATTCTTTCCCACACCTGCTGCTTGTTTATGTCACATTTTTGAGGCCATTTGGGATTCCACCTGTGTACTCTGTTATCAGTGTCTGCGGTATTGACTTTGAGTGAATCACAGAGATAAGTGAAGGAGGATTCTGCGGTGTTTGTTAATCAGAAGGTTAGCAGAGAGAGGTGGCTCTGTAGGTGGCTGCACCGCCAGCCGCTAATTACTTCATCCTGATGGTCGTCATTAATCTGCTGCTGGCATCATTTACAAGCGTCCTGCTGCAATGCCCCGCGGCTGCCTTCCAGCTGTGGGTGTGTGTTTGAAAATGCAAATCTCGGATACCACATGGCTGTGTAGTGCTTGTATTTTCTCTCTAGATGCCCTGTACACTAGAAGTATTAGGATGCCAACACATTTATATTGTTTTGGCCCCGTGCTCCGACACTTTGGATTTCAAATTAAACACTGACTATGAGGTTAAAGTGCTGACGCTCCACTTTAATTTAAAAGTGTTTACATTCACACAAGGTAAACGGGTTGGACTTTTCTCTACAGCGCTGAAATTGAAGCCATCTACCAAAGTCTGTGTGTGTGTGTTTGATTTCCTGTGGAGCAGGGTTCACTGTCGGGGCAGCTTTAGTTACTGTGAGCTCACTTATTGATTAAAGCTTTTAGAAATGCAAGGTGCTGATAGTCTGTCAGATATCCTGTGGATGTGATAGTGGCAAGACTTAAGTTTTAAATTTGCCTGCAAAGTTTTGTTCTTGGAACTCTCTGCCCTTTTATCAAGGGTCTACTAAAAAAGGTGAAACCATCATCAAGCCCTCTGGATGTAATGCCAGCTTTGTTGCTTTTAAATGTATTTGATTTAGTTGGTCCATATGTTGTTAAACTGATCAATCTTTCTCTTTTAACTGGTTCTGTGGCCAGCTCTTTTAAACAAGCGGTTGTCAGCCCCATTCTGAAGAAGCCCAATTTGGATTCTTTTGAACCAAACAACTACAGGTCAATCTCTAAATTGGCTTTTTTATCTAAAATCCTGGACAGAGTGGCGGCGGAGCAGCTGACTGCGTTTCTTAATAAAAATAATTTTATTGATTAATTTCAGTCAGGAGTGAAAAAACCACAACGTATACTTTATAAAATACTTTTACTTCATTGTTTATTGTTTATGCCGCTTTATACCTGCACCAGCTTAAGTCCTGTCTCTTTATACCAACATCTGACTATCAACAAAAATTGATTTGAACTGGACCCTAAATGAGCTTCTGTCTGTGTTAGGCGCCTGCTTTATGATTGGGAAGATGCATCTGAGAAAAATAGCTCAGACATGTGTCACAGGTACGCACTTTTGTTTCAGAAGGTTTAGAGGTATACTCTACATATGTACACAACTAAAGTTAAAATAAAGAGATAAAGATGTTCAACAGAAAACAGTTGGATTTGTTTATTCTTGAAGTTGAGCTATAAGGAGAGCATAGTCTTAATGCATTCTGACTGCACTGTGCTGTTTGTTACACTTTGGGGAAATGGATGTCAAGTTGCCAAACAAAATATGCAGCATGGATTTATCTCACCTGCATCACTTTCCGATGCAATAACACGCCTGCAGGAAGCAATTCATCAGAAAGGAGCGCAGGAGTAGAAGCCGGAGTTTATCCTGGCGTTGTCAGTGTGGTACCAGCTGGTATAGACTGTGTAGACTGTGTCATGTGGAGCTTGTCAGAACGAATGACACTGAGGGCTGACAAGTTCCCACAAGCAATCTAAAGTTAGTGTCTATGACTTTCTCTGTGTCAAAAATGTGTCATAGTGACAGCCTTAAAGTGGCATTAACAAACATTCTGCCCCCGCCCCCGGGTTCCCACGGGTTCTGGAAAACCTGGAATATATTAGCAGTTTTTATGGGAATGTAACAAAAAACTGTTTTTTTTGTCTTGTGTTTAACACCATCATCAGGGATAATGTCCTCAAAAATGATAACCAATTAAAAAATTTGTTGTTGTGTTGACCCATTGGATGCAGTAAGATCTCTTGGATGCAAATAATTAGCGAGTAATTAAACCAACATGCTTAAGCTTACCCCATAGTGACACATCTGAGGGTTGTTTTTTCTCAGGAGTCACAGAGCAAGAAAAAGGGCAGGATAGACAGATATGACCTCCTTCCTGAGCTCCACTCTGCTGTGGCCTGGAGATCCTGTCAACATAAACTGTTCAGTCTGACTCTGTGTTGTGTGATCACCATTACAATGTGAGCACTAGTGGGAGGTTCAGCAAAGTTAAATCAAGATTGATTTTGACGAACTGCTTCATAGGCTGGATTTGATACAGAAAAAAATAAATAAAAGCTACATGTTTAAACTGCTGTATAGCTCAACTGCTGTGATTTGTCGCTTATGTGTGTGTGTGAGTTTCTTTTTTTAAATGTTTGGTTACTTAGTAAAAATGTATCCATGAAAGAGATGCTTCTTTAATTCCAGGTAAAAATGGCTCCCACAATCGGTAAAGGTATAAGTGAAAATGATAGGGAAAAAAATAATTATTTGTGTGTCCCCTTGAACTCCAAACAAGTTATACAATTTTATAAAACTGTGTGGAGAGGACCAGCCAGCCGCTTCATACACTTGTTGCAAAGGGACCCCCTTTTGGCTTGTTTGACACACATGCTTCACAAAGAAAAAAAAAAAATGTATTTCTAGTGTAGCTTTTGAAAGGGAACTGTAGACTAAAACCTTACGCGTTATGGAAGCATTCTTATCACTGAGCTTGGCCTCAAGTGAAGCTGCAAAAGGTAAATAAGAAATTTGCATGTCAAATTTTGCAAGAAAGATAAAGTTATTTGTTTAACCCACCTCATTATATTTTGATCATATACAATGATTTCCTCATTTTTCTTTTACATAAACACCAGTTATTTATTCCACTCACTTGAGATTGCAAGTTTATTCAATACAATTTAATTATATGCTATAAAAGTTTGTTTTTAAAGTTGTTAATGGGCAAGTGTGGGCGGAGAAAAGAGCTGTCATTATCAGCCCACGTGAGAGCTGATAGTGTGCTTTCTTCCTCTCTTATGCACTTCGGTGTATCTGCAGTAATGTACAACCTGAAGTGGTGAGTTCATTTCAGGTGTTATCTATGTTTCCGGCTTTGTTTTGTGATATTTCAAAATGTCTTTATAATCTCCTCTTTGTAAAGTGTGAAGTTACATTTTACAGAGTTCATAATGATGCAAAAAGAAAAATGCAGAAAGCACCACAGGACAAGGACATATACAATAATAGCCATATACAAGTAGACTTTAATATTCACAATAATAGACTTCCCATTTCTTTGTGTTCCAGGATAAACACATGTGAAGCTCCTGGCCCGTTCTGTGTTATTAGCTGTTGATGAAAGCCCTTGTGGACGCCCTTCAGCACCATCAGAGGCTTGACTCCTCCACTGGTCTGTGAACACAGAGATCACACAAATTAAACCTGTTCATGTGCTGGGACAAAGGCTGACACCATTCCGTTCCAGTGGCTTGTTAATGCCACCTTCCAGAGCCGTGCTGCGTTTCCGAGAGCCGTCTGTGATATGTGGAGGCAAAGTCACCTGTTTGCTCAGATACAGCTGAACAAACGGCTTTCCCAGAGGCACGCAACACCTTGGAAATGTAATTAAGCATCAAACCATTTCAAAATGTGAAATGGCGTCTAGCTGTTAGCTATGTTATTTCTACACAGGTCATGCATAAATTCTCACTGTAGAAAACAAGTGTGTTTGATATTATGAGATGGTTAATCTGGAAGTAATGAAAACTGGCTGTTATGCTTTACTGGGTTGCTGTGGTAACCTGTGGAGTCTGACACAGCTTTATTTTACTCATGGTCCTTTTTGCTTTTAGTCAAAAGTTAACAGTTTGATACTTTGAATACAATATTATTGAGTCAATTTTCATAATCCACTGACTTCTAATATTTATTAACCTATTTCATCTTCTACAGATGCTGAGGTGCCTTATAACACTGTTTCCTAAACGTTTGACCCATTCAAAGTTTAATTTTATTTCACCAGTATTAGTCTGGTTTTGTTGTGGGAAAAGGTAATTGAATTGTATAAAACAACAAATGGATATAAAAAATTAATATCCAAGGAATTGAGAATGCCAATCAGCAGTGTTCAAAATGAAGGATTCTGTGGTTGAAACCAAACCAAGGTCAGGTAGACCAACAAAGACTACAGCCACAACAGACAAATTGTTCGGGATGCAAAAAAAACAAATAACTTCAGCTAAAAGATTCTCTGAAAAATGTGGCGTGGTTGTTTCAATATGCACAATAAGAAGACACTTGAAGAAAAATGAGTCGCCAGAAGAAAACCGTTACAACGAAAATGCCACAAAGCATCCCACTTACAATACAGCACAGAAAAGCCTCAAAACTTCTGGAACAAAGTCATTTGAAGTGATTAGACCAAAATTGAACTTTTTGGCCACAACCATAAACGTTACATTTGGAGATAAGTTTACAAGGCCTATGATGAATGGTGCACCATTCCTACTGTGAAACATGGAGGTGGAGCTGTTTTGGGGATGTGTGAGCTACAGCACAGCAAAAAGATAAATTCAGCATGTTATCAGAAAATACTGGAGGAAAACTTGCTCTCATCAGCCCGGAAGCTGTGGATGGGATGTTGACCTGTCTTTGGCTACAACAGAATAAAGTGAAGGTTCTGGACTGACCATCTCAGTCTCCTGACCTCAGTATCATTCAGCCACTCTGGAGAGATCTCAAACGTGCAGTTCATGTAAGACACTCCAAGAATTTACAGGAACTGGAGACTTTTTCCAAAAAGAATGGGCAGCTTTACCATCTGAGAAAATAAAGAGCCTCATCCACAACTACCACAAAAGACTTCAAGCTGTCCTTGATGATGTTGGTGGCAATACACAGTATTTAGAACTGGGCTAAACTTTTGATCAGGGTCATTTGGGTAGTTTCTGTTTATGATTTAAAAAGAGTAAACACAGTTGTACGTCAATAAATGGCTTTACCCAACCATTAACTATGAGTGAAAGATTTATATTCTCTGATAAATGACCAAAAAAATCATAACTTATGTCAGGGTATGAGCACAACTGTATGTGCAAATTTCCTAGACCTGTTTAAATGGCAATATTTTAAGATATTCTGCAACTCCTAAACATTTTTCAACTAACCCTTCAACTAAACCTTTCCTGAGAAAATCAATTGGCAAAACAAAGCATTTTACAAAATAGATTTACTAGATGTCCGATCCACTGCTCCAGCTTTCCACCAGTTTCAGAAAAAAGGTATTAAACAGTTTAGTGGTGTCTACAGAAACCAACTGACCTTCAACGTGCAGACGGTTATGTTTACAGATACTATGGACATAAACAATATGTCATCAACTGCCATGACATATATATGTAACCTTGAGATTAAGCCTCACTCAGTTTGTACAGTACATACTGGTCATAGGCCTACCAAGTTTGTATGTAAGGACATTAAATCCATGACATTGCAGTGGACAGTCTAGTAAATAAGACAGCTTTCTAGAGTCATTTCCTGCCACATATTGGCATATAAGTCTGAATAAATATAGGCATATGCCCTTCCCCTGCTCTCAATCCATTAAGGAAATGAAGCATGAATTGACAGCACTAAATAAGTTATTAGTGATAATATAGAGATGTTTTTATATGTCCGGGCTCATCCTCTGGGCTGCACTTATGCATCTATATTTAACTGCATTAACATAAAAGCTCTCATCTATGATAACCTGTTGTGGAAGACCAAGAGCATGTTTATGCCTGCAATAAACCCATTTTTTTCTCAGAATAATGGAAGTGAGTTGAGGTTTGACATGGCTTTGACATTCAAAGTTAAAAAGAAAATTATTTCACTTAATGTGCATTAACATTTTCCCAAAGATGGAAAAGTTTCTTTACGTAATTTTTAATGCAATATTCCAAAATGCAATTTATATTGGCTTATAAAAATGTGACTTGTGTTGATTCAAGACAATTTAGTTATAAGCTCAAATACAAAAACTCAGTGTGTAGTTTCATGAGAACTAAATCTTCTCTTACAGAACTATTTAACATTTAGGCTTATGACAAAAAGATAAAATAAGTATTTTCTTCAAGTACATTATGTTTTTTTATTTTAATAAAAATGAAGTAGCATTTGTCCAATCTAGCAACAGTAATCAATGAGGGTGGGGCATGACAAAGAGAAAGAACTATAAACATAAATGAAAAAGGACCATAAATTATAATACTTACAATACAAGAGCATTAATGAAGAATTTAAAGAGAAAAAAAGATGAAAGGATGTGACTTCAGTGCATCTTCAGATCAATCTCTAATCTTCCATTCCCCAGCAAAATCCTTGTGTATAGTCAACTGAATAATTACTTTAAGATTAACAACCTTTATGACGTTTATCAATCTGGTTTTAGAACTAACACAGCACTGAAACTGAACTTAAAGATGTTAATGACCGTGGGATAACATGGACTTTGGGAACGTCTCAAGTGTCATCCTTCCAGATTTTTACATTGCATTTGACACTGTTGATCATCAGCTCAACAGACTGCAGGGCCCTGTACTTAATTAATAAACTGCAGGAAAAAGAAGAAAAACAAGGACTGAGATTTGGGCCCTGTACTACAAAGCTAGTTGAATCTATACTGGATAAGTCTCTCCTAACCAGTTAGACAAAACTCCCCAGACACTTCCTCAAGCACTTTGGGGGAATACAGAGGCGTTTCCAAACCAGCCTATAGATATAGTCCCTACATTGTGTCGTAGGTCTTCCCCGAGGCCTCCTCAGCCCAGAAACACCTCCCCACAGAGCCATCCATCATGGAGCAATATAATTTACAAAAGGTTTTCATTCAAGCTAAAAGTAACACAGGCCAACCCTGTGACTGCATAAGTGAACACGTAGCGTACATGCCGATTCAAACATCAGGTTTGGTTTCAGGCCCCTCCCTTTAGAGATAAGATCAGCTTGAAAACCTTTTCTTCTTATTTGTAAATAGTCTCACATAGTCCCTTTTCTCAGTTGAAGGGGACACCACCTACTGACACAATTCAAAAAGAGTTAACACTATAGGTAGGCCAAGGCCCTATGAGGATACCCTAAATAATGTACATAGTTTTCTCTTGCAATTTATTTGTAAAATGAAACAGGAGCTACAGGGACATGAGGCTGCATGAATAGTACAGGCTCGAGAAGGAAAGTCGAGCCCATTTCTTAAATATAGAAGTGATAGGAACCAATAAACCAACATCAAATTTCAAAAACTCTGACAGATGTTCAGTTTCACCGAAGGATGTAACACACTAAATTGTGTCCAATGTCCTTCACAACAGAGGCCTACATTAAGAGAGGTCCACAATGTGAGCTTTTTTGCAGTAAAGGTCTGAAGTCTTGGTTAAGTTCTGCTTAAAGCTGTTTTAGTCTTAGCCTAAAAATGTGTTCTTTTAATTTAGTCCTTTTTTCAGAGATGTTTTTTTTTTGGTTATTGATAATTCATTAAAGCAAATAGATTGTAAAATGATTAAAATAATTAATTTGCAATGGTTCTAGAAAGCAATAAAACTAATCCCGTGTGCCTAATCTGAGCTGCAGGTTCTCATTTGTTATTGTTAATAATTGAACATATATTTATCCAGAACACTATATTCTATATTCACACGTATTCTGTCACACACATTTATGTTCTACAGAAGAGGAGGAGACACAAAAACTAAAATAAATTGCCTACATCCAAATATAAGCCTACTATTTCTGCCTCTAACAAATAACATATTTCTTCTTTGTTAATGGGGAAAGGCATGTTCTATGTTTGTACTTTGGTCTGAGAAGACAACCGAAAAGGCTTGCCCAGTCTATTCTAACTCCAATAAATCCAAATAAATAAATGTTTTAACTAAAATAATTAACAGTTACCCTGCCCATCAGCTAGTGTAAAATAATTGGGTCTACCACATCCATTGGAGGTGGTAGGCTGGGGAAGACCTGCACCAACTCAGCACCTCCTTCCTGATAATGGCTATATTGTGGAGGACCACACAAGCTGCCACTATCTTACTGGACCTAATAGGGACCACTCTGAGCACCTCCAGGCACCGGAATCTCCTTTTTAAAATACCAAAAGTCATTTCTATCCTGACTTTTGGCAAGGGCCACATAAAAACAAGTTTGTTGCCCAACTTCTGGGTCTTGATGAGGCCTCCTGTTTACACATTCTTTCCAACATATAGTCCGTTGAAAGGACCTAAAAAGAAAAAAATAGTGGTATTATTAAAGCTATAAAATTATTATGTAAGATTAAGCTGGTTGCATTTCACCAACCCTGCATTTCACTTACCCTGAGACTTCTTGAGTCATGCAGGGGCCCAGGCCATTAGCTTATTTTAAAATAGGAATAGGCCTATGTTCAGGGGGGCAACTACCAAGTGCTAGAGGGGTATGTAGGAACAATTTTGGCCCCTCTTCTCTTTAACTATAACATGCCTTTAATAGCACCATCAACTGCTCACACACAAGTCAGGCCTTTTTATCCCTGACTCCTCCCACTTGAGGCATCTCTAGCGGATGTGATCAGTGTCCATCAATTTAAATCCACAGATGAGTCCAGGATGTTTTTGTTTAAGTGAAGAGCCTCTACTTTAATTATTTCTCGTGGGAGCTGACATTTCTCATAAAAAAATCATTGTCAAAAAATGGCTTGTACCTCAACTTCCAGTTCCTGCATCCCAGATCTGCAGCCATCTCTTCCTCATGTCTGGAACCAGACAAACACCATAGACACTCCTTCCTCGTAGATTAAGCAGATTTTCTCTTATATAAATTATCCTCATTGTAGCGTCTATTAGAAATGTTGAAAAATATAGAAAATTGCCAACAAATACAACAAAAATTATCAAAATTTAGAGAACATTTGAAGAGCTCCTAACATTTGATACCTTCAGGGAAGGCACATCATTTAAAAAACAAATATATTTAAATTAAAATAACTAACAACAACTGTAATGTGTTCATGTATGTTTATTTATTTTTTGTATTATTGTTTGTTTTATTGTATTTATTTTTCTCGTTTCTTGTTTGGGTTTTATTTTTATTTTTATTTTTGTTATTCCTCTTTACACATTGAGTTACTGTTGTACAAAATGTGCTCTATAAATACTAGGGTAAAAAAATCTGTGCATGTGAAGTATTTTAGCAATAAACCTTTGCTGCCTTCTGAGCCGGGCCTCTACAGATATTGTTGAACTGATTGCAGGTAACAAGCTGTAGCTGCTTGTGAACAGATCACACTCTGTAGGTGCTGCCAAAAAACTCTGCAAAGTCATTTTACACTGCACTTTGGACATTTGGTTGGTTGTTACTGAAATGAGCCAAATTAATGTGTGCTCTGAGTTTGGGTGGCACAATGTTAAGGTCAACCATAGCAAGAGCACTGATCACAGAAATTGCCTTATATTTCTTAGGTGATATACTTTTTCCAGGTCAACCTTAAAAATGGAATCATCTCTTTTGGTGTACTCCAATGGAATCCAGCAGGAAGAATATGGCACCAATATATTCCCTCCATGTTATTGAACATTAGTGGACTTTAGGGTTTTACAAGAGGCTCTAATCTTGAATTTTCACCAAATTTGTGACCAGCACATCACTGCCGCTCAGCTACATCTTGTCAAAAGCATTAAATTACTCTGAAAGCGTCTGCGCAAGGACCTTGTGATCTCTGAGGAGTTTGTGAATTTCTGTGCCAGGAGAAATAGTCGGATGTGAATAAACACACTATAAATCCATTTATGTAACCATTTAAACTGTTAAAACTTACACAATTCTAAAAAGATGTACTGTGTTTATTTGAACTGTCATGGTCTGTTGGTCTTTAGCAAAATGTTTACAGGATGCTTTGGAGGACAAGACATGGAGGCTGACAAGATAAGAAAAATGTAAGATCTCTCCCTCAATGAGGTGGATAAGTTTGCATTTCTGAGCAGCAACATATGGCTGACTCATGGTACTGACACCCTGGACTGCTTCCTTCTGATGTAGGGGACTGGACAAGGCAGGAAGGTGAGACCTGTCGACAGCAAAATAGCATCATGGTGAAAGTCTGAAAGGTTATATTTGGCCAATATAACATACTTCAAAGTCAGTTTTAAAATTCCATATTGTTGACACTAAATGGAAAACCACAAAGCAACCTTTTCATTTTGTGAAAGTAAATTTGTCTCGAGACATAGCTATAAAAACACTAAAAGCAATTGTGAATTCTTATACAGACATCCACCTTAAACCACACATGTATCCTGGGTCCTTTCAGCAATATCTCACCAAAGAGTATAAAAGTTTTTGCTTCTTGATAAAAGAGGCTATTGTCTTTGGGAATTGAGACAAACTCAGCGTAACACAAAAGAAACAGAAGGTTTATATTTGGGAAGGATCTCGTTCCCTGATTGTTGCCATTTGGTTCTATTTCTTTCCACTGCATTCCCTTGTTTTGACATTTTGACCATTCCCTGCTTTTGTGGTTTGGATGCCATTAACTTCCACATTTATGATTTATTGTTGCACAAAGAAACTCCTTTTAAGTGCAAAAGTTTGGGTTTTGTTGGACATAATTTGCAGTGGTCTTTTAGTACATGTTTTAACCTATAACTCTCTTAAGCTTTAGTTTTATCTCCGACGCTCCACGCCGTGCCTTATCAATGTGACGCAGCTGAAGTAAACACTGTCGTGCACATAATTCTACAACAGTCCTCCAGCAGCGGCGCTGATAAGCTTTGGGAGCAGATGTAGCTCATGAGCATTGTGATTCACCTCACTGAAGGAGGCATAACAGGATATGTCTCAGCACGGCTTATGTCCAGTCATTTTCAACAACATTCATAATTCATGAAGTAAACACTCTGAGCTGACTTGTGCTCCATCTTGTGAAGGAGCTAAGCCAGAAATCCCAGGTTGCATGGCAAATAAAGTGTTTGACTGTGGAAGTGACAAACAGGTGGATTCTAAAGAAGAGGTGGCTGCTGCTACACTTTGTGCCAATAACTCTGCTGGGTTGCAATAGTAGTCTGCTGTGACTATGGTGAGCAATATGATTTAAAGTTTAACACAAAAAGAGTTTGGTTATACTTGGTGAGGACAAAGAAGGGCTGTAAGGCTGTGTTTCCCTCTTTTTATCTGGCAGTTCAGGAGTTATCTGTGGTGAATGAGGTCAAATAAGTCAACAGAAGTGGCCCGTGACAAAGATGACATTTAGAGACAGTATTGTTAATTGTATGCACAAGCTAATATGCTTGCTCGTAAATTTAGCATGTGTACTGATGATGCCAAATTAGCTTGGTTAAAAGCCTATTGCACTCCACTGTACACTGCCCACCTGTGGTGCAGTCACAGTAAAGCTAAATTTAACAAGCTGCATTCAGTGATGCAATAATCAGACAATTACTAAAAGTCCCTTGGCGGACAAGTGTTAGTCAGCTTTTTGTTCATAATCATGTGCCCACGTTATGTGCTGTTATCCAACCAGTGATGACAAACAAGAATCAGAATGAGTTTTAACCGTCTGCTGAATAGTGAGATCCACTGATAAATAGACTCCACGGTCATTTTAATTTGACAGTACACTCATTTCACATTTCTGTCTGGTTACTAGTCTTTTTTTGGTAAGTATGTAGGCTACTGTTCATTGAGTCTAGGGTTCTGTTTATTTGGAGTTTAATGCAGTTTTGTATTGTGTCAACTATGGCTGTTAACTAACTACAACAGTTTCACATAAACGTGCCTTCGGCTCCATCGAGAAAACTTTCCCGATAAAAATGGAGCACTGAGGAGGTTAAAAGGCCTTATTAGCTTTTGGGCCGACATCGGCATCTAGTGTGTTTCAATTGTTAACACAGGTGGACCAAGGCTTTTTAATAGCTGCCAAAAATAAATTGTTTGTGCTAACTAAATCAAGCAGACTACAAGTTTATTGCATATTTAAAGGTGCCTTATGGAAGATCCAGAGTTTTTGTACTAGTGTGCCACCCCTGGCGTTGGCGTTGCTGCATCCAGTGTTGTGCATGTTCACTGTGCACACGCTTGTTCGAGCATGAACAAACAACAACCAAAAAGGAATCTGCCGTTCCACAAGTCATTGATGTTTATAGAGGAGCCTGGAGGAAAGAAAAGTTACACTTCTGCGAGTTTATTGTTTAACAAACTTTATTGAGAGTAAACTATATTTGACTCTCAAGTGCTGACACAGCAGTAAAAGAGAACTCCTGAAACATGGGAGAGAAGAGAGCAACTGTTTGACAATGGCATGTTTTATAAAGCGTTCAACACCATCCATCCATCTTCTACCGCTTATACGGGGCCAGGTTGCTTGGGCAGCAGTCTAAGCAGAGACGCCTAGACTTCCCACTCCCCAGACACTTCCTCCAGCTCTTCCGGGGGGATACCAAAGCGTTCCCAGGCCAGCCGAGAGACATAGTCCCTCCAGCGTGTCCTAGGTCTTCCCCGAGGTCTCCTCCCAGTGGGACATGCCCGGAACACCTCCCTAGGGAGGCGTCCGGGAGGCATCTGGAACAGATGCCCAAGCCACCTCATCTGGCTCCTCTTGATGTGGAGGAGCAGCGGCTCTACTTTGAGCTCCTCCCGAGTGATCAAGCTCCTCACCTTATCTCTAAGGGAGCGCCCTGCCACTCTGCGGAGAAAGCTCATTTCGGCCGCCTGTATCCGGGATTTTGTTCTTTCGGTCATGACCCAAAGCTCATGACCATAGGTGAGAGTTGGACGTAGATCAAAAGGTAAATCGAGAGCTTTGCCTTACAGCTCAGTTCCTTCTTCACCACAACAGACCGGTACATCAACCGCATTACTGCAGAAGCTGCACCGATCCGTCTGTCAATTTCACGTTCCCTCCTTCCCTCACTCGTGAACAAGACCCCAAGATACTTGAATTCCTCCACTTGACGCAGGATCTCTCCACCAACCTGAAGGGGACAAGCCACCCTTTTCCCGACTGAGAACCATTGTCTCAGACTTGGAGGTGCTGATCCTTATCCCAGCCGCTTCACACTCGGCTGCAAACCGTCCGAGTGCACACTGAAGGTCCTGGTTTGATGGAGCCAACAGGACAACATCATTTGCAAAAAGCAGAGACGAGATCCTGTGGTCCCCAATCCAGACTCCCTCCGGCCCCTGGCTGCGCCTAGAAATCTTGTCCATAAAGATAATGAACAGGACCGGTGACAAGGTGCAGCCCTGTCGGAGTCCAACATGCACTTGCATTCAACACAATACAGTATTAGAGCTATCTATGTATGAGAGATTATCGACTGCAAGTAATGTTAGCTGAACAGCTACATCAACAACTTACGTAGCTTTCAACAAGGCCCACAGTCTCAGCAGGATAACGACTAAAGTTAGTGAACTTATATCAGACAGGATACTGTACATGTTACTATTACTGTTGTTTTGTCCAGTCTTTGCACAAATGTTGGCGCACTTCATGTTTATCTGGTCAACTAATGTTAACATCTAAACAGCTGCACTGACTCTACACCACCTTCTGTAACACATCAGTGACAAGCTCCACAGTAAAACAGACTCAATGACCTTATGTACTGTAGAGAAAAGTATATGACTGAGTAGAGTATTACTTGTTTCTATGAACCATAACTGTACTAAGCTAGTTTTGCATTAGGTTGAGACAACATAAATGTAACCTTGCTGTATCAATTTAGCTTATCATTATTTATTTCACTGTTAGTGTTTTTGAGAATACCTCCAATATGAAGTTTAGCTCAATATAAATAAATATTTATTTACATTTATTGTTTCCTTCTCAGAACTCCAACTCAGGAGAGTTTCAGGCTCCTGTGGAGGAGAGTTTTGACAGTGACTCAAGGAGGAGGAGAGAAGGAGCTGGAGCTGTCAGTGAGGAGGACAGACTGAGGGGTCAGTCTGTCCTCAAGTCCCTCTACAGACGAGGGATGTATCTGTAGTCTGTGAATACGGTAGTGCTTTGACTTCTTTGACCTTCTTTGTCTGCAGAACAATACATTTAACATTAGTTGACATCAACAACAAGAGCATTTTTTTCAGGCTACAAAAATATGAAATACAAAAAAAATAATAAATTACAAAACCTGGCCTTTGTGGCTGGCCTGCAGTGGCCGGTGGTTATGATGAATATAATCGAGTGCAGCCAGAAGGGTCCAAGCTTCATAAACTGGAGGTGAGAAGGAAAAATGTGCACTTGAGTACATGGTTTTAAAAAGATTTGAGATCAGGAGTTGACCTACAGAGCAAAATAAAAACATTGTCAAAGAATAATAAAAAACAAACATCTAACGTCAGAACATATCCAGTGCAACAGCCATAACTGCACAAATAAAGAAATAACAAAACATTAGTTAAGGTTCTTGTTTCATTGGGTTGATAATATAAACAAATAATCCTTACTCAAACATTCAGCTCTGGTTTATAGCCTACTAACAAAGCATACTTTAGTAAGTAAAGACTGTTACTGAAAGGTAAGAAACCTCTCCAGATCCTTTAGTCTCCGTCTGTTGAGTACAGTCTGTGACAGGGTCTCGTGTGCTGCTGAACCGGCTGGCAGTGTTGGAAGTAACGGCGTTAGAGTGTAACGGCGTTAGAGTATAACGGTGTTACTAACGACGTTAGTTTTTCAGTAACGGAGTAATATAAAATAATTACTTTTCCCATCGTTGTAACGCCGTTATCGTTACTGAGAATGTAAAGTGATGCGTTACTATAATTTGGTTGAATAAAACGCCAGGTGTCATGCTTTGGCTACACATGAGCTGCTGCTGGAGAGAGCAGGGGGGGGGGTGTTGCAAAAGCGATGATGATTGGCTGACGCCGTTGTTAGGATTTTGTAACAAGAAACCCTTTTTTCAACTGTTTTGTATGTAGTTTGCACTCTCTGCACGATACACTGCACCCTAGAGTAGGACACTAAATATCTCATCTGTTGAAACCAGTTAGAACCAGTTGGTCACCCCTGGCTGGACACATAGGAAAACTACTGATTCAAAGCAGGAAGTGTCCCCTCCTATGAGAGGTGTGGCCAAAGGTTAGGACCTTTTGAGCATTGAGTTGACCAGCAGCACAACACGTGGGCTAACCTCCTGTTAACTACGTGTTGTGACCCAGCGCTGGCTTAAACCTTTTTCTGAGTGGAATAAAACTGACAAACTTTATATTGGTTTTATAGTTTTATTGAAGTAATATTAGTTCCAACACTTGTACCAAAAGAGCCGGGAGAAACTGGTTTTCGGAGTAACACCGTCTCACTGCACACTTCCACAAAACACAAGACAGCGTCAGCTGAGCCGGGATCTGAAAGTACCGGCATAACTTCTCATTAATTGACATTAAAGACAAGAATGTTTCTGTAACATGCTATGCCCAGGAAATAAGACTTTATCCATCCATCTGCCTCAAGCGACTCAAACCTTATGAAGCACCTCACATCAACACATGCTAACACGACACTTGTTGCTGCTGCTAACCCAACCCCAAAGGCAGCTCCCGTGAAGGAGACAGAGCCTCTGCTAAAACAAGCAACGCTCGCTGAAACACTTTTGCTAAATTCATAGACAGTGAATATAAAAAATTTAATATTGAGCTCAAAACGTCATTTGAGGAATTAGAGTACATTACAACCACTGGTTTAGATGTTAGATGAAGAGTATTTTAGAATAGATTCATATATTGTTCATTTTCACTGAGAATGGAATGAACATGTTAATCTACAGAGAGAGTTGGATTGTGTTCTGTTTATTGTGCAATAATTTACTTTTTGGCCAGATCTTCCTTTTGTTTCTTTTTACACAGGTTTACATTTGTGTGACTTAATTTTTCACTTGAATTTTATTTTCTATGTATATCATATGGCAGGCTGCAATCTAGTGAGTTCAAATAAATACAAAATGTTCTAAAATACTGTAAATATTGTTTTTATTCTTCAATCAGTTATTTAAACATCTTTGATATTTAAGCTGTTATAGAACGTAAAACCGTTATAGAACATAAAAAATAACTTCAGTTACTTTGTTGAGTAACTGAGTTACTTTTACAATGTAGTAACTGAGTTACTAACTCAGTTTTTTTTGGTAGAAGTAATTTGTAACTGTAACTAATTACTTTTTTGAAGTAAGATGACCAACCTAAGTAAGATGACCTCAGAGCTTCCCACATCCAGAAGATCCTTTTTCATCCCTAAAAGCAGATCTCAGCTCTCTGATTTGACTTGATAAAACCTTTATTTTTTTGGTCTTATGCAGAGTATGTAAGACCAAGAAGACCGAGTCTGTGTCGGTGTTTTGAGTGCGCGGGAAGTCTTTCTGATACTTGGGATTGCCGGATTATTTTTCAACTTTGCCACTAGTGTGGCTAAGTTTAATTATGGCGGCAAATCAGGAAGTGAGAACCAGGTAAATAAGCATTCACGGACATTACGTCATGCCCGTTGAGGAAAAACAAACTGCAAACTGAGTCCAGATGCTTTTGTTTTATCCTTTACTTTAAGATGACACGGATGACTGAGAACCTTCACAAACTTGACTTTACAGGGTTACAGAGGCAGCCCTGGAGAAGTCAAATCAGGCTGTAGCTGATGCATGTATAGTTTATTGTTTTTTTTATTTGAACCATTAAAACTTCCGTAATGCACCTTTAAATTTAAACACAGTGTCAAACTTTACACTCTTAATACAAATATCTGAATTCAAGGTTTTTATGCTGGTTTTAGAAAAGAACATAGCTTTATAAAAATAGGAAGAAAATTAAATGAGTAAATCAGTGTTATACACTAGTCAGTGCAGGCCAGCAGGGTAATAATGTTACAATAATAATACATAAACTACACTGTAAAATTGTACACAGATGAATTAGAAAGTTATATTGCTTGAGGTTATGGTTACTGAACCCACCAAGATGGTTTATACCTAGGGCCCAGAATTTCCACGCTACACCCCTGATCAGACATAGCTAAAACATAATTTTTCAACTAAACATACTTTTTTTGATGGGGATCATATGACGATTATTGGCTTAATGTCTGTTAGCATCAGAGCTAGCCAGACAGACATGCCGCTCAAGCTGTGACTTTGCAGGATTTATATTTTATGAGTTTAGTTTTTCTGTCTTTGATGCTCACTTTGTGTAAAAAAAAAATAAATCTTAAATTCATGTACTTTGCAGGGTAGGAGGGGAGATGGAGGTATGTTCCTTTAGTTTTTTTGGGAAAGAATTCTTTTGGCTTCACGTGATAGATATTTTTGAGAGTTGTGGGGGAAAATGGAGTACCCGGAGGAAACCCAAAAGTGCGGGGAGAACATACAAACATTGTCTGTTTCACAGTACCATCTGGGAAGGCTTCAGTAGAAAGCATTTGCAAAAGTGAGGAGCTTTCAGTCCGATAGCATCCACCTACCAGAAGATTTGTTTTAGCCAATCATAGCAACAATTCATTTAACAACACCAGAGTGCAGCAGATTTGAAGAAACAACAAACCGCTGTAACAGAAACAGTTTTTTCTAAGTGAATCTGCGAAAAAGGAACGCTTAATTGGTAAATGAAACAAGGACATCGGCCAATAAAAAGAGTGTGTTGGATATGCCAAAGCCAGTAGGAACAGTACACGAACATCTTTTCCTTCCAGAAAATTCTTAAGTACCACATTTTTTAGCGTTAGCGTCAATGCTTAAGTCTTTCAGTGTAGCCATGTTGATAACAAAGAGGACAAGAGGACGCTTGTTGTATTTGTCAAATTAAAAACCCGCCTCTTCCTGTTTGTGCTGCCACACTATTGGTCACAAGAGGCCGGTGAGTCCATGGATTTACCCGAGTTTGGAAACTCCTAAATCTCGCAAGAATTCAGCTGCAGCCCAAGGTTACAGTGGCTCCTCATTTGCATTGTAAAGGTCATTTAAGTCAGATTGTAAACTGCGTATTTTACCCCTGAGGCACTGCTGCATGCAATGAAATAAAAGCACATACAACCCAGGAGCAGGCAGTGTCAGATGTTTGGTTTGTTTTCATATTACCATTTTTATTGTTATTTATGTGTTTTTGTAATATCCTTTCCATTATGCATTATTTAATTCTCCCTTGTGTGTGAGCGCTGTGTTATGAAGTGGATTTGTTGTTGAGCATGAACGCTATTATCTCCAAAGTCATGATTGAATGCAGGATAAGCACTAAATCTAGGGTACACTACTGCATATGGAGAAGCAATGATTTAAAATTAATAATTTAGAAGTGAGGAGGTGAAAAACCCCATGAAAGCACTGGCTGCAGTTTGTGCGGCTACAGCCCTGTCCGTTTGAAACCACATGCTGATGTAAATGGAGAAGTTAAAGACTGGTGCAGCCCCGAAGTCTACACTGAGGTCAAGTCTATTTCAGGAGCAGACAGACTGACTCCGAAGAAGGACGGAGGAAATGACAGACTAACACATCGAGTTAGACGAGAGGAACACCACGCAAAGGGAAAAGAAGAGCCAACAGTTGGTTTGAGCCGAACTCTCGTCACTGACTCGACCTGATGGGAGGAATTTTATTTGGGGCGGTCTGTGAAGTCTGGCGTCACACACACTTTTGGACACAAATACAGATGTGGCCGAGTGGACTGAGTGTAGTGTGTGTGATGTGAGACACACAGTGGGAAAACTGGGTGAAAGAGTCAGGGTTTACACAGAGTTCAGACGGAAAGAATCTATAAAAGTTCTAGTTTAAGATAGGCCGGGCTTTTTAGGGCTTCCTAATATTTCCTAATGGATGCAAAGCTGACTAATATTGGTTATTCCTATTTATATCATAAAAAGGAATAAAAAAAAAGGCCTTTTAGCCAAAGCATGGTTCCACTACAAATGAAAACCATTAGCTGTAATTCTGCTGGAGTAACACTTGTGTATAGTCTCTCAACATTACTTTTCTTAGTTTGACAATGTTATATGGTTGTATACACCAGCGCCGCTACAGCACCCAATGTGGGTTTGGTAGCATAAAACCTGATATCTTTATGAGCTTAATGTAACTCGATTTAATGTTTCACTGACTGTTGTGAACTGATAGTTTACCAAATTGTCAGTCTCCAGGATTCAAGCTGTAATTGCAACATGGCAAACCAAAGACAAACTGTCATCCTTCTATTGATAGCTGTGTTTCGATCCGACAGATTGAAGACATAAATTCACAGCAGTGAGAACATGTGACAGCTAGAGAGCTCTAAATGGTTTGTTTGAAAATGACCCTGTATTGTGTCTTATCACACACATAACAGCTGTCAAGAGTGAACCATTTTTGATTTTTTGCACATGCATTGCAGTATTTATGCACACGTCGGCTGTCAGACCAATGAAGACTGTGTTTTTTGAAGAACAAATATATGCAGCCAATCACTGTGTGCAAGATTTTCCATCTAGGAACTGTGATATCTCAAGTCAAACACACACAGTTTTTATTTTAAGGCATTTTCGGGTGAGATAAACAGACACAAGTGAGATGAAATTTATGTTTAGACAGCAACTAACACTAACATCTGATGGTTGTTAGGGCTAGCATGACACCTCTGCTGCAAAAATGAGAGAAGTTGATAAAAGTAGAGATGAAAATCAATGCCACTAAAGACGTACCACAAAGCAGTTTTTTTTATGAGAAAATGCCCAATACAATTATTTGTTTTTCACTAAGTATGTTTTAGGGTTCCATAGGGCTTCTATAGATCAGTTTAATTCAATTGTATATTGCCTTTTCATTTCATCATTGTCCCTGCAAGTGTTAGATGATCAATTCTGTTTCCACTATTCTTTATTATTCTCATTATTATTTTAAACTACATTGTTTATGTGAACAAGCCAAGCCACTGTGGATTTTCAGTTGACCACATTTTAGAAGAAGCTCTGGCCCACTCATCGATCCACATCCTTCTAAATAACATGTGTTGCTTGCTTTTGCCTTATTTTGTCTTGCCCAACAACATTACCCCCCTCGTTGACGATGTGTATCGGACAAATCCCTCTGGGAGGAAGGTTTAGGAAAAGACTAAGGACACACTAAAGGGATGTCTCTCGGCTGGCCTGAGATGCCCCAATATCCCACTGGAGGAACTGAAGAAAGTGTCCAGGGAAAGTCTGGGTGTCTCTCTCAGACTGCTAAAACTTTGACTCTGCCCTGAAGAAGATTGATAGACCTTTGGCATTGGCATGAAGGAAAAGAAATCTAGTCAGATAAAGATGGTATTAAAGTAAGCAATCCTCCACTAAACATGTGGCTTATATTTCTTTATATTACATCATTTAGGGACATAAACTAGTGTCTCCAGGAAGAAAGTCTTTTTTAATAAATCAACAGTCTGACCAAAGAAGAGATTATAAGGTATTTAATTTAATTTTGTTAATATAGTATTGGTGCAGTGAAAGACTTATTGTATGTTTAGCAGAAACTGGAAGCAAGATTTTTAGATTGGGTTTTTACAACCTATTCCTTTTTATACATTGTGTCTCAGTGGCGTTTGCCATGGATCAAACCAGCTTATGCTTCTACTTTAATAAAATGAACAATGTCAACCGCCCAGACACTATAGAAAGAACTTTACAAATCTAATCTTTGTGTAACAGCAGCAGAAGGTGTACATTCAAATAAAGTCCAAACACTTTCCATCAGTTCCACTCACTTTATCAATGTTTCACACTGGAAAAAAACTTTCCATTCAGAAGTACATTAAACATGTTCTTTGTTAAGTTCTGCAAACTCAAACATCGATAAGATTAAAGCACTTCCTGTCTGTGAGGAATTCTAGTTGATAAAAAAGTGTTCTTTGGAGGTTTTTTGTTATAACTATCTACAGTTTAAATTATTTCTTATAAAATCATAATCTAAATGTATTTAGTTGTTTTAAGGGTTGTGATATGATTCCATGTATGCAGAGATCTGATTGGCTCTAGTGAACAGGGACATGACATTTTAGTCACTCTAAAACACCTGGGCTTTAGAAACATGGAAGAACAATATGCAGTAACACACGTGACGTAAAGGTAGGCAAAATATCAATTAAAAAACAGAGTGGCTGTGTGAGGCTCATGCATAATCTCTAATACAGGATCAGGAGCACAAATGTTTATGCGGTACATTGTAGCATAACAGTGTATGTATTCTATAGAGGGTCCAGTTGTTCTACACCATTTATGCTACTCCTTTAGCACAACTCCGGACATGCTCCATGAACCTGCAGCAGTCAGGATGGATATTATATCTGATCTGATAACAAGAATTATGCAAAAGAGACATGGAAATACATACTACATACATACATACACATTCTACATAATGGGATGGAGAACAGGGTTACTAACACCAAGGTATTTGTTATATGAAGGAAATTGACTAAGACTATGGCAAATTAAATAATTTTATATTTTGTAAACATTGGTCCCAATCCTGCCAAAACAAATGACAAGCAGAACACTCAAAAGATTGGTAAAGACATGTTCTTAGAGAAAGTCACATAAGCAGAAATTGTGCATTGCTCAGTTAAAAAAATAAGACTTCCACAGACAGGGATGGGATTGATATGATGATTGTAAAGAAAACAACTGACTGTGAAGGAAGCCATTTTTGTTAAAATGGAAAAGCAGAGGCGGTGGCCTCAGATTCATGTTGTCTAGTATTAATAACAGTGTTTTAACAGCCTGGTCCAATCAGGTTTGGTTTCAGGGGAAACTCCTCCCTTTAGAAATATAAGCTCAGCTCTCCTATCTGTTGAACTCAGAATTGATAAAGTCTCTTGGAATAGAGACAAAATTTCTTCATCTTGAAAACTGAGTCCAGATGCTTTTGCTTTAAACTTTTCTTAAAATAACTAGTACTTACGGTGGCCGGGACAGCTCAACACGCTGCAAATGAAGAAAGCACCAGCAAATAAAGAAAACATCTTCATCAGTTTGACAACACACTCGCTGCAAAAGTTCACAACACATACAAATACAAAAATGCGCTGCAAATTATACAGACCACAACAGAAATGTTTCAAGGGGACTCCTTTGAGTGACAAACCCCTAATGGGACCTGTTTATTGTTTACTCGCCTGTCGCCAGTGTTGTTGTCACTGACCTGAAAGGTGAGGTTTTTTTTTACTTTTAGATCATGATCGTATAATTGCTTAGTCGTTTGGATATTGTTGGCCTAAATATATTGTTCGTCACTCAAAGGAGTCCCCTTAAAACATTTCCGTTGTGGTCTGTGTTATTTGCAGTGCGTTTTTGTTTTTGCATGTGTTGTGAACTTTTGCAGCGCGCGTGTTGTGAAACTGATGAAGATGTTTTCTTTATTTGCTGGTGCTTTCTTCATTTGCAGCGTGTTGAGCTGTCTCGGCCACCGTAAGTACTAGCCAATTATTTATAAAATCAAGATTATTAAAATGTGAAGACCTTGTAAAAATACAGACTCTTGTTATATTGTACAAAGCAAAAAAATACTTGATTGCCTCAAACTGTACAAGTCTTGTTTTCCTGTTAGGCTGAAAAGATTAGCAGAAGAAAACCCTTCACTTCACTCTCTCCTTCACCAGAACAACTCAAAGTGAGTCAAACTGTAGAACACTTTGCTGCACAATATGGAGACCTCTTCCAGTGTATTTTAGTTTAAAAATCAGTTTAAAAACCAGAATAGTTATTGTATTTACATGGGTGTGCTTAAAATAACAAAATTATGTTGCAAAAACTATGTGCGTATTCTGACCATCCTGTTTTGTTTTTGTCAATGTATTTGAAGGAAGGGGCAGATTATTAGATTTTCTTTCCAAGTGTGTATAAAAACTATTAAACCAAATATATTTGCCACTGCCAGGGCATTAATATTTTGTTTAGTTTGTTATAGAAAAACAAGTTATGTCCAGAGCCTCGATCATAACGTTATAACAGGCCGGGCAACAATATAAATGTCTCTTGTGTTTTCATTACAGTCAGAGCATGTTCTGAACATTATAATGCACTGTAGGCTAACTGTAGCCTAGCGATGTCCAGTAGTCTCCGGTGAGGACAATAGTTGGTTCATGTTGTAACGCTGTTGCTTTTGTAGTCCTCTCCTTTTCGTACAACTCGTGTATTCTTCTTGTGAGGGTGCGTCATGAGGGCGGCTCATACGTGCAGGCATTCGTTGCGATCCTAAAAATGTTCCTCAGACATATTCATTAATGCGTTAACTTGCCCAGCACTAATATATATATATAAATAATTATAAAAAAACATTTTACATCTTCATAGTTGTTGACATGTGCTGTAGACTGACATTAACCTCTTGATAATCCATTTCAATTCTCAGCACTAAAGTAACACTAAAAGAAAAATGTCAAATACTTTTTCACAGAACTGTATGTATTGTATGTACAAGAATTGGGCATCATGACCATAAAGAAAAGTTCCCTGACTTCTATTAGCATTACAAATTAGCATTACTGCATGATCATGAAGCCACTGCGTGACTACCAGGGGTTTTTCAGTATTACACATAGCAGTAGAAATGAATGCAGGGACATGGAGGTACACTCAGTCTGCTCTCGATGCAGGAGCTTTTCTCTGAAACACAATATGAGACCTGGCCCCATGCCTCTCCTCTGTCGCTACATCATTTGCATTCAGCTCTAGGAGGACTTGTGCCGAGGATCAGAGTTGGTCCTAGTGGAGCAGTGTAATTAAGACTGAGCCATCAGTAAGCCTTTTAGGCCCCCTGTGTTATCTCCACTGCTCAGATAAGTGGCCAATAGCACTCCCAATAACACTCTTTTTGTTTATCTGTCATCCTGCAAGTGGAGCATAGCATTTCATCATCACTGGTCACAGTTATTATCATTCAATAAAAATATACAATGTGATTAAATGATTCTTAGTATTTATATATTCCAAGTGTTAATGAGAATTTCTATTAATGAGACATTTTTTCATTTGCAGCCCTTGGATATTTGTTATAATCATTTATGTGTTTTTTTACAAGTAGTTGGAAATGCAGACCAATATGTGTCTAATTAACTGGTGGTACACTGACATGATCTTCTCAAAACCTCAGCAGAAAAAACATGTCCTTTCTGGAGGATAGCATTTGACTTGTTTATTGTTATTGTGGAGATATTTGCACAAGTCCACTGTCTCTACATTTATTACTTTCTCGGACAGTAGTTTGTTGATTTTACTGCCTCATTATTTATACATCCAACAAATGAGCCAATAGAAAACATCTAAAGGTGACATGTTCCTGGTTTAGAAAATCTACAGTGAAAACGGAAAGAACAGTTGGTATCAAAAAAACGAAACAAAAAAAACCTTTAACCTTAACATTTACAAACTCTAGAGAAAATGCTTGTCCTCTTTATTTTGTATCTAACTAGACAGTTGAAATGATAATTGCCCAGAGAAGATTTCTGATCATTTTTGATGCATTTAGTTGTCTGTACACACTTTATTGAACAACCATATCGTGACCTTCCTAACATGGCTGCTACACCAATTCATACAAACAACACACAGCTACAACAATGACTGCATTTCCCTTCTGTTCCAACATCCGCCTACAACAGCATCTACTGACTGTTACCATGGATACATCATGTGTCACTTCCATCTCTTCTGAAGCAGCTCCACCGTGACATGATTTAGTTTAATATTTGGAGTTTTTCATGTCAAAATGCCAGTAATTACTGCCAATAACGCCAATATGAGTATTAGCAAAATATATATATTTTTTGGCTCTACATATTTACACAAGTGTGATTAGTTTTTTGAGGAGCATTCCGGCTTCAGATTAATGATGCAAATAGCTCCTAAGCCAGGGTTGTGATGTCAATCATTTCCCACATTAGCATTCACTCAGCATTTCGATCCATCTGTACATTTTTATGTTTATATCCACCCTGTGCACATGATTTAAGCTGCATTTGTCTTGTCTTTAACATTCTTAAAATAAGGCCAAAAATAATCCTGTTCCTCAGTGTTAGCGCATCACGGCGTTGGCCTCTGATCTGACCAGCTGCTTTGTGCTACAACACGTCCGACAGAGACTGATGCTGCTGGACTCTATGTGCTCCCTGTAGGCAACGAAGCACAGATGCAGCTCCACCTATGGCGCTTCCCCTGCGCTTCACCCCAGGCTTTGGCACATACTGACTGTTATGCATAAAGCAGTTGTGCTACCTGTTCTTTGTTGTGTGTGTGCGTGCGTGCATGTGCAAAGTTATACTGACTGCTATCATTTCTTTTTACCTCATATAGACAATAAATACTTTTAGGCATATGTGACATTGTGTAAACGTATAAGTAAGCAGTAATAGAGGATATATTGTTGTCGAACACTAGATGCTTTCAAATGCACAAGAGAACAACATGGACATTTTATTATTACAAAAACAAACATCTTGTTTTGAATGTTTTCCCACTGGTAACACTGTTACACCTCAATCTTCAATCACCTATCTCTCTTTCACATCGGCCAGCCTCTGTGCCAGTTCTGGGTTTGAAACCAAATTTTGACACATATATCCCAAAGAAGATTGGCACTTGTCACATTAGTTTCCAGATAGAACTAAAGACTGATTCCTCATTACAAACCAATGCATTATGATGTTGCAACCAGCAAAAGGCTAATGTTGGCAAAAGCCTTCAGTGTGTACTTTTTCACAATTTCACTTTCACAATATGGCTTTGATGCTAATACTATTTCCTAGCAATAACATAGCTAACTTTCAGTGCTGCATCACTGACCTCTCAAATACGTGTTAAAACAGACTGTTGTTCCCTCAGACCAGCTAACAATTATTCTCTGTTTGACACCCATGGTCTATATGCCATTTTTGCGTCATCATAAATGCTAGAAGGTAATTTGTAGTTTTCTCATGAGTGAGCACAGCTGGGGTAATACCAAAGCTTTTATCATCGCTCATCTGTGCAGAATTTTAATAGCCAATACATACTCTGCAAGAACAAGAATTTGTTCCTGTTCTTGAGGTGGCAAGAACAAAGTTGGTTTTGGCCAGGACATTCCATGCTTCACAGGAAAAGCAGGTGCCAAACATTTTTGTTTCTCTGAATTAACCCCGCCCACTTTACATTTTTGACCAATCCCACAGATCTCAGAAATCGAACAAGAAAAAAGTTCTGCTCAGACGATGTGTCAAGAACAAGCTGCAAGAACTACCAAACCAGGGCTGCAAGAACAAAATGGCATCATTTTGTTCTTGCAGCCCTGGTTTGGGAGTTTAAAGCAATGTACTGTCCTTAAATCATTAGAATCAAACCTTTAACTAAATTCACCTCAAGAACAGAAACAAAATTTCTTGTTCTTGCTGAGTATGTATTGGTTGTCGGGAATGACTTGCAGCTGTGAAAGTTGGTTCAGCCCAAAATGTACACGTGGCAGAGTGGGTAGCACTCCTGCCTCACAGCAAGAAGGTCATGAGTTCAAAACCCGGCCGACTCAAAATAAATATTCTCGACTGACTCTGGTCTTTCTGTGAGGAGTCTGCATGTCCTCCACGTGTTACCGTGGGTTCTCTCCGGGTACTCCGGCTTCCTCCCACCGTTCAAAGACATGCATGCATAGTTCAATAGGCAACTCTAAAGTGTCCCTAGTGAATGAATGTGAGCAAGAGGACCCCCTCGAAAATGAGATGATTCATCTCAAGGGATTAATCCTCACAAAAAATGTGAATAAATAAATTAATAAAATGTTGTCGCAGTAACATTGGATCACAAAGTGCAGAGAGAACTCATTTCCTACAGGGATAAATAAAGTGTAACTTAACTGGTGTAAAGACAGGGCAGTTCCACAGAGAGCACTGAGGGTACATGTCTCTGAAACCAAACAAGGGCTAAAATGTGCACAGTTCAGGACTTTGAAGTTTTGGGTTACCAGGCTCTGAAAAAAAAGTCACGACCTTATACCTGACAGAAGAGGCATGTTTACAGAATCCTGCAGCAGCTATTTTATGCCGTGTGATATATTTTACACCCCATTAACTGCAGTGCGGTATTGGCTTTACTGTTTTTAGGGTTGTTGTGTTTACTGCTGCCGACAGTTTGTGAAGCAGCCTCATTTGGTTATAAAGTTTTCTCCATCTCCTGTGAGAGACATAAAGCACTGTCACACCTCTGCAGTTCACGCTGAGGATTTTGGCTGGCTGCCGTCTGCCACATGCTTTATGACACCCATTCCTCATTTTAACTAACAACCGAAGATGATTGCTGTCACATATTCAGTAAACTATAAAGTCAAGGGAGAAATATGGCTAATATCAAAGTCTGAGTGACAGTGTGGCTAGTAGTATTCAGCATGGTCTCGCCATGTGAAGCAGTGCATTAAATGATGCAAGGAGGGATTATATTCCGCCTGCCACTGTGTAAACATGCACACGCGCTGAGCTACACAAAGAAAGAAGCTTGGAATGAGCCAAGCTTGAGCCAGGGCAGAGTACCAGCAGAGTGCAACACAAAGAAACCCTCCTGCCAAACATTTGCTGTGCCTGTGATCACTTGGACTAGCTGCTCACAGAATCTGCTTGTCCATTTTAGTCCCAAAACAGCTGCTGAAAGACAACCAAATGCTGGAGAGAAAATCAGTTAAAGGCACATTGTACACTGCCCAACAACACCAAAATCAAACAACAAAAAAAACGCTACAAAATTATAATGAGGTAAACCACATTTCACAGTGTATAGTTCCAGTAATAACCTAATGTTTTAGAAAATGACATTGTGGATCAGTACAGACCAAGCTGATTGAGGCCTAATGGTGTAAGTTGCCTTATCTGTAACCTGTCATTAGGTGCATTATGGCCGACTGAGTGAGCCTTTATAGCTTTACAAACAAACTGACAGCACTACAAGAGCTTTATGGCACTTTAGGTTTATCCTCACTCTGACTGTCCTAATAACTATCATTATTATCTATTGATAAGCTCCATGGAACATTAGGAAGCTTGTATCTTAAAAGAACATACTTTTTGCCCACCAACATCTTATGATTGCAGTGCATGTTCATCTAATATCCATCAATTTTCTACTGCTTTATACCATGTTTTGTTGTTTGTTTGTTTTTTTTTAACCTTTTGCATTCTAAAATACTCTAGCAGAGTTTTACAGTTGCGTGCAGAGAAGCTCCCATTGAACAATCTGTTTAGTAGTCGTGGACTGGCACTCTGCAGAGGGCAAAGACTGAGCTCAGATTAAGGCCTTGGCAGGGCACAATCTTTGACTCCACTGTTTTGTTTCCGACTGCTGAGTCTACAGTTCTCAATGAGTTTAGAAATGCTAATTTGAACATTGTGACCTCTGCTACACGGGAACTTTTCAAACTGTTTGGAGAAGGGCACAGCCTCGTCACCCTGAAATTAAGACTCACATCTGCAGGCTGGACATTTACTGCAGTTTAAAACAGAAACCATTACACCACGTTGAGAAAAGTAGTGTGCAATTTGTAGAGGCGACACCAGGGCAACATCAGCCTCTGTTGCCTCTGTTTTTATTTACAATTTAATTTAGTGTGTCAGGCTAGTGGTGGCTTTGTGAACTCTAGCGCTGCTAACACTACAGTGATTAGTATCAAAAGTTTTATTATACTGGTACATGGAAGTATAACACATAGATGTACCACCTTTGCATTGTTGGCAATTCCATTTGTGGTCACTTGCAGGACTGCAGAATTTCTTTCTCCTATAAGACACTCATGGAGCTTTCTAGATACACTGGGGGCTGCGTGGAACTTTATCAATACCACAAGTGGCCATTTAGAATTGTCGACAGCAGGGCTTGAGAATAACGCCCGCCAACCCATCAAATGCAGGTATATTTCAGCTTTGGCGGGTAACACAGTTACCTCCACTAGTCACTTTGGCATGTGGGTTTTACTTTTACGTAGATACATTTAACATTCACCGATTGTAGCTGAGTTTAAAGTATTGCACATCTGCAGCCCCCATTGTCCTCACACCTCTTTGCGTCGACTCACTTAAGGCCAAGCAGCTCGGGAGCTCAGGCGTGAACTTAGATGTTTTATTTATTTAAAAGTCCCTTCCTTCTCTCTGTTGTCTTTGACACAAACTACTGTCTATCATTTTAATTACCAGTGTGTCACAGGCTACTGTTGTAAACCTACTCTTGTTGCTCTTAAAACATTAAAGCTACTGAGTATTCAAAATATAATATTAAAATACATTATAATATAAAATAAATATAATAACATAAACCTATTGTAACTTATCAGGAGGTAGACTTCATTTCAGCACATTTCATTCCAGCTTTGCCTTCTCCACCATCAAAGAAATCCATCAAATGCCAGCACATAGATTAAAATATGTTAGAACACATGATGCAAAAGGTAGGATATAAAAAGCTTGATTATTTATTTATTTATTGGTGTGTCTTAATAAACTGCATTGGCTCAAAACTTATAGCTAACTGATCAGCTGATATTGGTATATATTTGCCAGTATGTTATTGTACATAAGAATACGTTCTTACCTGGTTAAATAAAGGTTGAGTAAATTATTTACATTTATTGGATTGGATTTAATCATAAACCGCTAAATCGTGGCTAGTGAGACTTCTTGGTGGCTAGTCCTTTTTGAAAACCACTAGCCACAGTGGCTGGTCAGCAAAATACTGAATGTCGAGCCCTGGGCGACAGGACTGTCTTCTACAACCAATCTCATAAGGACAATTACACTATGGTAACATATTATTAGAAAACACTGCAAGCCTCATCTCAAATCTATGTGCAAGAGCTACCAGTATAATCTGAATTCTGACTCTGAGTTTGTTGCTCGACACAAGGAAAAAAACAAAGAGCACAGGGCATCATAATAACTCTATTGGCATAGATTTGTGCAAACCACACGCATTGGGCTCTAAGGTAACTACAACATATAGATCATGGAGTATAGTATGAAAGTATACAAACTTGAATTCAATAAGACAGTGAGAAAGCTACACAAATCTTATATTACTCATACTGTTTAGGACAAGAGACAAGAAACAAACTCAGACACACAAAATAAATGACTGAAACCATTGCAGAATGATTTGAAGGTTAGATACTACTTAAACTACTATATATGTAGAACCTATTTTAAAGCATACACACACCAACACTTGCTGACTGCATTATGAGAAAATAAAAACAAACATTAAATATTTTTTATATTTTCTGTTATTTTTGCACAATCCAAGGTGCACACCATCTTCTAATCTTTGTTTTCTGTTTGTTTGTGGAACAACTGTGCTAAATTAAAGCAATTTCTCTGGACAAACAGCATATTAAGACAGATGGAGTGCTTTCATCCAGTCAGCAAATCATGTTGGCTGAGATTGATGTTCTCGAGCACCCGTTCGCTCTCTCGCGCAGACATTTTATTCATCTCAGATCGTTATGTGGTGGTCAGCGGACGGAATAAATTGGCAATCCTATGAGACCGCCAGCACTTCAGCCCACAGCCTTCTTCTAATCATCACATTGTTGAGACTCAAAAAGGGAATATTGATGAAATGAAGTGCACAGTCTTTGTCTTTGTGTGTGATGCCACTATCACTATTAAAGCCGGTTCAGTGAAGAGAAGTAAAAGTGGGCCTGGCAAAGTAAGAGAAAATGATTGACTTAAGAGGAATATCCTTTACACAGGAAACATTTAGGAGCATTGTGTAAAATACAGTATTAATATAGCATTAAGAGCAGGTTTACTGTAGTCAGTGTGTTTAAGGTTTTTTACCTGCTTATGGCCATGGCAACTTTCAAATAAAAGAAGGAAAAGAAAGAATTGATTCCTGGTCATTGAGTAAAATCCAGTCCAAACCTTCAAGAACAAGCATACCCTTTCAAGTGGGGTAAACTGCAGGGTTGAACCTCACTAGAGTGGGGGAACTTGACAATAGTATAGTATAGCACAGGGGTGGACAATAATTTTTTCCTAAGGGCCACATGAGAACATGTGCCTCTTGTGGAGGGCCGAGCCAACACGGTGAACTCACTTATGCTCAGTAAAAACACATCACGCCTGCATTTTCCCCAAAGCAGTCTGGAGCCGGTTGGAGAGGAACTGCTTTTTGATCAAATTGAGACCAACTGTCTGTGGGTTTTATAAGTGCATCCCAGGATCCTGCAGCATCCGTTTTGTTCACTGTTGAAGCAGGTACTCTCCGTAATTGCTGTAAAATCCCTCTTGTTTCAGAGTATTTTGGTGACAGCTTGTCGATGATCCCCGAGGCCTCCTCCTTTAGCTGCAGGCATTTATGATCCTCACTCGTCTTCCATATCGCCGCTCTGCGCGCAATATGGCTCAGGTCAAAAACCTTATACTGTCAGCTGTGCTTTGGTAATATTTGTCTGCACAATATATGACTTAAGAGTCTAGAGAGAGTTTTCCACAAAATGTAGCACTGCTGGAAAAGGCAATAGTGCAGAAATTTCACATTTAAGTTGAAACATACAGAAGTTTCATGTTTACATGTTTTTATTTTATTTTATTACTGAAGTTATTATATTTAACTGGTAAATTTTAATGTAAGACGGGATTGCCCATGTGATGTAGTGAAGTGTAAAAGAGAAAACTGGTCTAGTTCCTCCAGTCACCCACATATTCTGCAGAACTTATGTAAGTTTTCCCCCTTTTTACTGTTCAGCGTTGACTTAGAAGAAAGTGCAGAAAGGTCAGCATCTAGCATATCAACCACCCAAACCTCTACAGAGCATGTGAGAACTATGCAATATAAAGAGTGATCCCGGACGAGCCCCCACAAAAGAAGACATAACAGACAAATATCACCAAAATAGACAAAAATTATATAGAGAGATGTATTTATCACCCAGAAAGTGTGAAACCTTGACCTTTATCCTAAAGCTCCACTGTTTTTGACATAGGCTGCCTGTTTATGGTGGAGGTAAAGTAAATTTGAAGGCCCTAACTTTTAACCTATGTCACTTAAATCTTTTATCTTGCCATCTTCAGTGAAACCTACATCAACCTGTCATCTGAGCTGCCCTCATCTGAGTTGACTGTACCATGCAGGGTCAATTAGATGCATCTGGATGTTCTGTTTTCACACTCATTTATTTAGCATTTCCCTCTGTATTATGCATAAGGGGGATATATTGTTGGTTTAAACATGTCTAATGTTGTATTGTCTCACATTTGCAAAAGAACAGCTAAAGCTTAGCTATTTTCTCATAAAATAAAGATTAGAGCAAGGTCAGCAGATGGCATCAAAACAGCTGTCGGAGATTAACCAGAGCACAAGGTCATGGCTTAAAGGGAATGTTTGCAAATAGTTTTACTGCTGGGATTGATTGAATCGTATGCTAAAATAGATCCATATAAGCAATCTCTATCCAAAACTTGTTTACTACAATCTAACTTTTATTAGGAAAACTGGATAATATGAAAGGAGTGAGAGTTTCACAGATTCAAGAGACAAAAGGATTACTGACCATACTAACTATAAAAGATTTGAGATTTGACTTCCTTCCTCAGAATTATGGATCCTTTGTGTTTGTTAACAACATAGACTTCCCATTATGGTGCCATCAGTTACACCAAACATTTATTTTGGAAAATAGCTGGATAATTGTGCCACCGTGGTGGGGTAACCATAGTTACAAGCAAATTAGTTATCTTATGTTACAGCTGTCATGATACTAACATGTTATAGCTAAATAATACATTTATATTCTAGTCTATCCTTTAGTTTTTGTACTGTTGCATTGTGCTCCTTTCTCAGCAACTTTATGGGAGGTCAGTTAGTCATCTAGAAATGTTTTATTTACCACTTTAATTTTGCTCCTCATTTAAATGAATGGGAAAGTCTGGTACTTCTGTGGCACTCTTGAAGTGACACTTATGTAAAAAATAAAAAGATGACTGCCAAACCAGACACCTTTACATGTTGGAAGTTCTACCAAGATCCTTGGAATACCTCATGGAGAAATACTGAAAAAAACGAGGTGGTAAAGAAGTGTGTGAGAGCAAGAGCTCATGCTAAGCTAACAAAGAAAGTCTAGCAAGTGCAACACAGACTGTAATGGGTTTTTTAGTCATCTCGTGTGTGAAAAAAGCTAACCTGCAGGCATGTCAGAGCAGTGCGCAGATTTCCTGTTGGAATTGGAAGAGAAATGACGTGGACTGTTTGTGAAAGAACTGCTAAGAGTTTGTGAACTGTGTAAAATCACAGCGAGAGACAATGAAGATATAAAGAACAAAACTTGCTGTGCTTTTGTTTAGCAGTTTTTTGAGACAAACTGTTACAAAGTGAAGATGAAGGCATGAAAGTGGTTTTGGAGTTAAATGATATACTTGATGCACTGCTAGAGGCAAGGTCGACATCAGCGCCTGTGGTGGGAATAGTGTCCTTGGCTTCATCTGCAGACAAGGGAGCGGAAGAGGAGGTGCGCTCAGAGCAGCCAGCGGCATTGGGAGAGGAGGACCACGTACCGTCAACAACACTGTAATCACTGGAGCAACAGGTGGCCCCCGAGGACAAAGCTGAATGGCAGCGGGACTCAGCGTAGAGGGAGAGACTACACCAGCAACAGCTGCTGCAGTGCTTCTAAAGCAGCATTTGGAAAAGATTTCCAGTTAAATGGTCATGTTAACGTAAGACAAATACTAAGAGTCCATTGTGCAAAAAAATATGCAACTGTGTTGTACAACAACTTACTAAAGCTACACAAGGACTAAATGAAACACCCCTTGAGTAGAGAAAATACTATTCAGAGTGTACTCATTCTAGTCTTAAGTACAACGAGCAGCTATAAGTCTTCAGTAAATTATGACAGGACTGTTAAATGACAAATTCATAGCAGAAATGAGAATGTACTTATAAGATGAAAACAGCAGTGATGAGCTCCTTTTATAAAAAAAATGCAGATTACACAGTACAATGAGAGTGAAAGAGCTCTAAAGACAAAAGCAAATAGGTCAACTTTTAGAGCCGGAGCAACATAAAACTCCAGATGACCCCTGCATAAGCCAACCTGTAGCTAAGCCTAACACAGCGCTCAAAGTCAACTCCCTATTCTCTAAGATAGAGGAAAGTTACTCAGCAATCAGGGAGCTTTCAGGTCCCACAAAGACTGATAGTGGCAAGCAAACCAAAACTCATAGACAGTCAGAAAAGACTATGTGATGTGCCAACAAGAAAACAAGGACTGTAACCACTGCTTTAAATGTGGCAGCAATTCACACGGGCAAAGGGATCGAGAGTAGGAAGAAGTCAGAAAGAAGGAAACTGGCAGAGACTGTGACTGAGGAACAAGTCACAGCTCAAAAACCAAAGTCCACAAATAATAAAACCAAACAAAGTAGACCCCAGGTCCAGTATGATAACATGAGACAAAACAAAAAAATAGTCAACTACACATTTACAATTCCAAAAAGTGTCTTGTTTGGGGCAAGATGAAAGGTTTACTAAAAGTGGGTACAGGAAAGGCAAAAGCTTTGTTAAACAGCAACTAGTGAAACTATCACTTACCCAGTCAGCTGTTATTCTTCTTAGTGGTCAAATACATTACATCTGTTGTCCTATTAAAACAGACCTTTAAGTTATGACTGAAATGCTTTTTGAGCCAAATGAAAACTTTTCCTCAGATCAGGGTTTGAAGTTTAACTGCCAGTTGTTAAGTGTATCATGCAGTACGCAAAAAAAACACAGCATGACATTGTTTTTTCAGCAAAGACACTTAAAGGCAGTACTGAGAGAGTGACATACTGATATTATGTGAATCTTAACCAAACTCAGGTTAGCACAGTGCACTTTATTATGAGGTTAAAAATCACATTCAGGACTTGATAAATAAAGGTTTCATACACAAATCTACATCACCATACGCCTCTCCAGTGGTATGCATAAGAAAACGTAATGGAAGCCATAGACTAAATATTGATTATAGGGGGCTTAATAAAAAGACAACCCCAGATAGGCTCCCTATACTACGCAAACAAGAAATACTTGATGGACTTGGCAGTAACATGTGGTTTAGTGTGCTTAATAAAGCTAAAGCATACCATCAAGGTGAAATCAGTGAGGACTCAAGGAAATACTCCGGCTTTACAAAGCCTTGGGGACTATATGAATGGACTATAATTCTCACAAATGCACCTCAACTTTCTAGCGCATTATGGAGGACAGCCTTGAAGAGCCTCGAGACAAAATATGCCCTCTATACTTGGATGATGTCTTAGTGTACAGTGACTTTTGAACAGCAGATTGAGGATTTGAGATCTGTCCTAAAACGCCAACATTCAAGGGAACAAAACTAAGACCCGACAAATGTGACTTGTTCAAAAGTACGCTATAAAGACAAAATTATATCTTCACAAAAATGTCAAAATGAAAAATAAAAAGGTTTCTTCTATATAAATCCTGCAAATATCAAAGAACTTCACAAACTGTTTCTGGAATATTACAGGAGTTATGTAAAGAATATTTTGAGACATTCAACTGCTCTCATTTGACCACACACAAAAGACAGACTCACCTCCACAGGAACAGTCATCAAAGGCGTGACAGCCCGCACCCATCCAGAAAATCATATGGACTGACTAAATTATGTGGATGCGTTTTGACTAACCCACCGGTGATATCTTACCCTAATTTTGAGGGTCCATTTATACTGCAAATAGATGCGTCTGAGAAAGGACCTGGCATAGTTATGTACCAGAGGCAAGAGGGTAAACTCAGGGTCATAGCGTAAGGCTCATGGACACTAACACCAGCAGAGAAAAACTATATGATGAGTTTGGGCAAAAATGATTTTTAGCGCTTGAGTTGGCCGTTACAGAGTGCTTCAGAGTCTACTTGTTTTATGCCCGTTCTGTAAGTTTCTTTAGTGATAATAATCCTGTCAGTAAGTACAGCCAAACTAAATGCAACAGGACACAGATAGGTTGGCTGACTATAACAGAACACTCAGATACCGACTGTAAAAAGCAATATTGATGCCATTTTGCCCAGAACACCTGCCAGTAGATTAGATAGATTATATACAGATAGATTCAACTTTATTGTCACTGAGTACAATACAAATGACAAAACACAAATTGTTGCAAGCTCAGTTGCAGGACCCTGCCATATCTTATGTCCTCAGTCTAAAGAGATCAGGAGACAAGTTTGACAAAAGATCGGTCAACAAAGACAGTAAGGTATGACGACCCAGCTCTTGAACTTCCCCTTTAAGAGGGTTGGCTTGTGTGGAGTGGGTGGGTCGTCAGATGTGGTACCTGAGAGAGGGGAGGGGCATAGAGTATATATATATATATATATGTATAAGCCAGCCTGCCTTTGTTCTCTCTATATATATCTCTCTCTTAGGCGAGCCACCTTCTTGGTTAACCCTTTTGTTTGTCTGCCATCTTACTAAATCGAATGACTTAATAAATCAAATACTATCATATAATTTACCTTGGTTGTCTGTGTGGATTCCTCTCTTCGTTGCTAACCTGAGCTAGTTGGTAACAAAGATAAACAGGTCTAATAATGCGTAAAACAGTAACATACACTCAAACGGTGCTTCCAGGGACATACATAGAGCTGTTGTTCAAAATACCTAGCAACAGTAATATTATTTCTCATACATTTTTTTCATAAATTTATTGCAGTCATTTTTGATGATTGTTCCTCTTGTATTTGGGCAAATAATGCCATGGTTTGTTAAAATGTCTAACTTGACATACTTTTATTTATTTATTTTGGGGAAAAATAAATTTGTAACAATATCTTGACACGTTCACTATCAGAATAATGCACACACTTTCTTACATGTAACATACATTACATTTGTTGCATTATCACTCAGAATATCAACTAAAATGTTTTTATTCTGATAATGTTTCTCAATATTTTGACTTGCTACATTTGTACCCTCAGGGGAGTCATCTTCAAACATAAACATACAAAGTCCCCATATTTATAAATTGTAAATCCGAATGGGCTGGCTGTTTCCCTGAGGGAGACAATTAGCAGAAGCACAATCCTCTGTTTCATCTCTGAAGAATCTCCTCTTAATCTCGGCAGCAACTCCCTTGTTTCTGTGCTGTGTCAGTTTTACATTCTGAGCAGCTTTCTTCTGAAATCTTCAACGTGGAAGTGCATTTCGACTGATTTCAGTAGTTTTGAAGGTCAACAGCAGGTTGAGACGTACATCTATCGTTACGCTCTTTTCTTCTTAAGTTAAGTCCCACAGGGAGATATAACATAAGGTCAGGATTTAATTGTCAGTTAAAACAAAGAAAACATCATAAGAACTGCAGCTTTTGTTGTAGATATTTTACTGACTGTTGTTAGGGAAAGAGATTTCAGAGCAGACATTTTGAAAAAACTCCAAAAGATAAGATGTAAACTCTCCTCAGTAGTGCCCATTTTCAAAGATTCAGTTTGGAGCTTTGTTTTTACTAAATGCAGTAGAAAAAAAGCACTACAAAAGTAATCCCAAAACACATGGAATACACAGTTGTATTCTATGCATGTTGATTATTCCTGAAACATCAAAACATGCTAAGCGTCCCCTGGTGCTGACAATGGATTTTCCCATGGCGATAGTAAAGGGTTAATAATAATAATAAAATATACCCAAGTCAGGCAGAAGTCATAGTTTCTGACAAAACTCTTGACATACCACTTGTACCACTTTAACAACGAGAGACACGTAAACAGTCTTGTGAGATCCGTCGTGATGCATAACCCATCTCAGAAAGTGTAAAAGTATCACTTGCCTGCCATGCTTCTTCTGGTGTAAATTTAGATGACCCGGGCAGGCTTTGTGCAGAATTGGGTCTTCATTTTGGCAAATCTTTGGACTCAAGAGCCCATACTTCTGTGATCCGAATCTGTGAAGGGTGAGATTGCCAATAGTCTGTGGCGACGCTTGCCAAACGCCGCATAAACCATGTTGTCTAAATAAGTTTGCTGTAACTGATGCCGGTGTCACACTAGGAAAAGCAGCAGTGATCTATTCCTCCTAGCTCAGAAGAAACAGCGATAGCCGGTGAAAAGGCTTTGTGTCAAGCTCTATTAATCCGTGGCTGTGCTTAAGAGCTGCTGTTAAATCATGTGTGAGAGTGTGGTGCGGTCGGTGGCTTAGTGCTGATGCTGCACCTCATTCCAAAGAGAAATCAAAAAACCCAACCACCACAAGTCAGGGTCCAATTTCCTATTCCATTCCAACTTGCTCTTTCTCTCTCTCTCTCTCTCTCTCTCTCTCTCCCCCCCCTCCTTCCCCCAGAATTACATCACATTTTGATGATTTACTGCATCTGTTGACAGCTGCTTTGAATGTTCTGTTTCAATTAGCGTGTCATCAAAGTGTACACAGGGCTAATGAAGGCGCTGCTCCCGTCCGTGGCTGCACTTTGATGTCAACGTGTGTAAACTACTCAGTCTGTTGTACGGAAAAGTGCACATGCAAATCAGTGCACTTTTACTGTAGTGCAAACAAATTAGCCGACAGGAGTTAGGTGTCTGTTTGTAACATAATCAGAGACTTTGCAAAGTGTTGATCCTATCTCTGTTGGATCATTTCCACATTATATTAGTCAGCCCTCAGCTTGTGTAGAGCTTAAAGAAATTACATATAGTACATGCATGCACATAAATATGGTATCATTTTCACTTGCAAACTGTTTACTCATAACGTTCACTCTAATTGCTTTGCATTTACATTAGCTTTTGTCTTATAGTAGAGAGCAGGTAAGGCAAGGCAATTTATTTATATAGAAAAATTCATACACACGGTAATTCAAAATGCTTTCAAAAAGAAATAAAAGACTAATTTAAAGTACACAGACAAAATTTATAAAAGAAACATAAGAAAATACAGCATTAAAAAAGATGAAGGGTGCAGATTAAAAGAGGTAGGTTTTTAACCTCCCCTTGAACATTGTTAAGAGGCTGTTCAAGTTTTTTGCTGCATGAAACTTAAAAGCTGCTTCACCAGGTTTAGTTCTAACTCTGGGCTCAAACAGAAGGCCTGTCCCAGATGTTTTTAGAGTCCGAGAAGCATGGACAGTGCCAGGCCACTTTTATTAGGGCACATGCCCTAATATAAATCAGCTGTGCCCCAGTAAATTTCCTCCCCAGAAAAGAAAAATTACTTTGTCTTAGATCAGAAATAGAAAACAATGAGAATTAAATCCGCGAGCGGCTATAAAGGCCCTCGCCTCAGCTTGCGACCGCGGGGACACATGTACTCGGAGGATTGCATTTTGTGCTTTAAAGCGTAAACTTCACGGTAATATCAAATAACCAGGCCTGTGCCTCTGCTTGAATCTTCTTCTGGCTGGAGCCTTCTTCATTACCTCGGGCCTGTGCTACTGCTGGGGCCTGCTACACCACCTTGTATTGAGAGTTAAAGGTGGCACTCGTGTTTAGATGATAGTCACCAAATTTGGGGCCTTTTAGATTAAAACACATTGAGTTGAATTTTTAACGCAAGGGGTGCGATTTAGGTGGTCATGCGTTTCACCCCACATGGCGGACTTCCTGTTGAGTTTAGGCTGTTGCTGTCATAGACTTTTCTGCTTGCCCTGAGGTGTCCTATGGATCTACCAAATTTTGTATTTCTACATTGTAATAATTTTTTTGCCGACCTTGAATTTTGGCCCCAATAAAAAAGACTTTTCGCGCATGTTTACTGGGTCAAATTGAGGATCAAGCAAAATGAAAAGGCCCTCCCGGGTTATCACCAGCTCGGGCCTAATAATGCACTTAATAACGCAAATTTAGGCACACAAAAACAGTGAGTATAAATGACAACACAGTAAAACTAATGTTCGTGGTGATATCACAGCAGCCTTAACCTTTATTGACTCGGGTCAGTACAACAACATTTTGGTTTTAATGTTTTATTAACAAATTAGCCTTTGACTAAACAAGTCTAAACAAGTAACTAAACAAGTTACTAGTGATCTACCTCAATAGAAAGTCTGAATCCAGCGGTGTAGTACAGGGCCCTGGCGGGCCTCTTTTAAAACAAACTCAATTGAATAAATCCACTTAGAATAAATAGTCCATGAGATCCACACAGAAGCAGCGAATCCAAACACTCCTGCAACTATCATTTTAAAACTGCAATGAGGTGCTAAACTGCACCTGCAACTTAAGACAGCAAGTTTGCATTAGCTGCGCTTTTGCAAACACACTTGACAGCATCATTGACATTTTATTATCCCCGCCTACTGACGATAAGTGACTGTACTAGCCAACGTCTGTACTAGTGTGTACTGGTCTGTACTGGTCTGTACTAGTGTGTACTGGTCTGTACTAGTGTGTACTGGTCTGTACTGGTCTATACTAGTCTGTACTAGTCTGTAGTGGTCTGTAGTGGTCTGTACTAGTCTGTAGTGGTCTGTACTAGTCTGTAGTGGTCTGTACTGGTCTGTACTGGTCTGTACTAGTCTGTACTAGTCTGTACTAATCTGTACTAGTCTGTACTAATCTGTACTGGTCTGTAGTGGTCTGTACTAGTCTGTACTAATCTGTACTGGTCTGTACTAGTCTGTACTAGTCTGTACTAGTCTGTACTAGTCTGTACTAGTCTGTACTAGTCTGTACTAATCTGTACTGGTCTGTACTGGTCTGTACTAGTCTGTACTAGTCTGTACTAGTCTGTACTAGTCTGTACTGGTCTGTACTAGTCTGTACTAGTCTGTAGTGGTCTGTACTGGTCTGTACTAGTCTGTACTAGTCTGTAGTGGTCTGTACTAGTCTGTACTGGTCTGTATTAATCTGTACTAGTCTGTAGTGGTCTGTACTAGTCTGTACTAGTCTGTACTGGTCTGTACTAGTCTGTACTGGTCTGTATTAATCTGTACTAGTCTGTAGTGGTCTGTACTAGTCTGTACTAGTCTGTACTAGTCTGTACTAGTCTGTACTGGTCTGTACTGGTCTGTACTAGTCTGTACTAGTCTGTACTAGTCTGTACTGGTCTGTACTAGTCTGTAGTGGTCTGTACTGGTCTGTACTAATCTGTACTGGTCTGTACTAGTCTGTACTAGTCTGTACTAGTCTGTACTAGTCTGTACTAGTCTGTACTAGTCTGTACTAGTCTGTAGTGGTCTGTACTAGTCTGTACTAATCTGTACTGGTCTGTACTAGTCTGTACTAGTCTGTACTAGTCTGTACTAGTCTGTACTAGTCTGTACTGGTCTGTATTAATCTGTACTAGTCTGTAGTGGTCTGTACTAGTCTGTACTAGTCTGTACTAATCTGTACTAATCTGTACTGGTCTGTAGCACTGGGAGCACTGAGACAGTAAGCAAGCATAAACAGAGACAGACTATAACAAAAACAGACTCAGTTCTTAACATCTGAGGCATACATTAGTCAAATGATGTAAACACAATTAAAAATATTAAATTATTACAATAGAATCAAACTAATATTTGATAAATTAACAATCAGTGTGTCACAGTTTTTAAATTAGGAATAAACAGTCAAAACCTCTCTTTCTTTTATTCCCATTCAATTTATTACCATTTAGACTAGGTAATTATGTAGACATGCAGCGTGTTAGATAATTAAGAAGAGTTTAAGATGTTAGATCTTCAATTAGTGTATTGCAACCTAATTTCTTAAAACCTGTAGTACTTGTAGTAGGGAGAAAGCAAACTAAAATTAACAATGATTAAGTAATTTTTATGTAGCCTAAGTAAATCACTGGTTTGCCAAAATGAAAAACAGGTGCTACAATTTATTGCTTAAAAAAATGAACTTGTTTTGTTTATATCTGTTCAGTTTGTTAAAAAATGTTTCGGTAAAGTTTAAATAAAATAAATATTTTTATAAATGTGCAACGTATTGTACCCTATTCAAGGAATAGTAAACTAAACAAAGGTAACATAACATATAGTACATAATGGGCACAGGCTTCTATAAAAACAATTAAAATTATTAAAAAGGAAAGATTTGTGTCTAGCTATGCCCCTGCCCAGAAGGTTCATAAGTAACCAGCTTGTCAGAAATATATTCTGGTGCTAAACCAGCAGGTAATAGAATTATAATAATATAAGTTTGAGATAGGATTTTTCTACTTGCACTCCTCCGTATTCAACAAACTTACAAATTAAAGCAACCCTTAGTTTATATTCACTAATTGTGATTTCTTGAGTTCCCTTGAACTCAGTGTTGTTATGAGGCAGTGGAGTAAATGCTTCCTATACAGTCTTTTGGCCTTACCAGACTCTGGTACCTTTTCAAAACTTTTCAGGGTTGTCAAGTGTTTTTTTTTTTTTCTCATGCTCTGTTTGCTATACTTCCTCTTCTCACAGTCTGAGCTCTGTTACACTGCCGCTGGAACAAAACATCCTATTCTGCTGGAAACCTACAGTTTAATGCCGTCACAAGAGCATCCCTTTAACACAGTGCAGCGCAACAGAGCAGGATTCATGGCTCCTTATCCACCTTCCAAGAATCCACTTCCCACTCACTTGAAACCTAATAAATGCATTTAGAAATCAATACACATTCTCTCTGCGGTGCTTATTGTCCCAATGAATCTATGAATAGTAATCTGCTTAGGAATTAGCAGACAAATGGTTATATCACAATGCTACAGTGTGGTTTGTGAAAAAGATCTGTCTTTGTTTGTCTGTCAGTATAAAAGAATAATCATGTCTTCATTCAAAACTGAGCGGGTCGTTATGAATTATTCATGGCTTCAACAATAAACTCCTGGCCTGAGTGACAGCACACGGACTTCAGTGGCAATTATCGTCTCATATAACATTATAAGTGGGAAGGTAATAGAAATAGAATGCCACAAAGAATATATCACCTTTATGAAAATATATGTCAATGCAATTCAGTGGTATACACACATGCATAAGGCTACCTGCAAAACAGCTCATAATACAGTGAATGGTGCTGTGGTAATATTTGTTTTCAGTGGGGGATTAAATAACCATGAGTCATGAGTCTGACTGTAGATTAAAAGGACTGTGGACCCATAATATCTTTCGGCCAACCGAGGAGTCTGCATGAGCTCCTTGTGTTACCGTGGGTTCGCTCCAAGTACTCCAGCTTCCTCCCACCGTCCAAACACATGCATGTAAAGGTTAATTAGCCATGGGTCTAAGTGCCGCTAGTTAAAGAATGTGAAGGTGAGGCAGTGTCTGTCTCTAAGTGTCAGCCCTGCGATTAACTGGCCATTGATAATATCACAAAATAGGCTGTTAGTCAAGTTAATAATAGAATTGAATTCACCTTAAAGTAAATAAAAATTACTTTTATAAGACAAAATGTGCTTCATATTGAGTGAAAAGAGACAAGAATTCATGCCAATCGTGAAGCTTAAATGGAACTTACAGTAACATATAAAGATCTTTATGTAGCTATATTAATTCCATGAAAAACTTGAAATTGTATTTTTTGTCATTTATGTCACACAGCGAACACTTTAAAATGCCATCACATTTTATGTGCAAGGAGCCATTTAGTTCCAACTGATCTTAAGCCTTTTATTGTGCATAAGCTGTTGTGTCAGATGTGGCTTTAGTCAGACATCCTCTCACCAAAAGAAGCACAAAAGCACATAAAGACATACGTTGCATAATTTTATTGCAAACATCAAAAAAGAATGTAAGTTAACAGTGTGCTATATTAGCATGTTTTTTTTTATTTGGTCTTGTACAATTTTACTCTTTTAACCAATATTGAGTATATAATGCGAGCAAGGATGTATTTTTGTACAAGTGATATGTCACATGACCGCACAACAATGTAATGGGCTTAATACACAAGAGGCGGCGTTTCTTCTCCTCTATTTATTTCACACGCTCATGAAATATTGCATGTCCTCGTCCATACGCTGGCTTGATCCATCGCCAGGTTAGAACCAATCAGCAGGAGTTTTATTAATGGACAAATGAGCGGACAGGATGCTTCTCAGTCACTCCCAGGCAAATGGAGTTAAAAATAGTAGTTGCTGTGTCAATGTTCTCTTATTGAAGCAGACTCTCTGCTTGAGTTGTTGCATCCAGCCTGGGAGATGGGCTGCAGAATGTGTTTGGTTTTCAGTCAGTGATGTTTGTGGTATGTCTCTGTCAGCGTCACTATTTCTCTGCATTTAGTTTTGGAGAATGCTGGTAGCCTTCTCGTTTCTCCCGTATCCTCCCACATCAGTGACCCTACACATGTAATGAGCAACCACTACAGCCAAAGTACAATAGAGTGAAAGTCTTTGTAGTATTTAGACCCAGTAGACGGAGGCGCTTGCCACACAACATGCTTTCCTTCAAGAACACCAATACAGTTGGGAAAGTTCCATCTTTCACTAAAAACATCTGCTATGGCTTTCCAGCCAACAATGGATGACTGGAAAGCCATGTATTCAGGCTGCAGCATATCCCAAATGGCCTGTAAGCCATCATCCACTATCTGTCCAAATGCTGAGTTTCCCACACGGCAGTTGAACCTAAAAGTGGAAAAGGAATCTCTTGTTGCAAGAAATCTGAGATAAAATATAAGAATTAGAAAAGACTGCCAGCAATATCAGGCTTTGTGTGCCTGTTTTATTTTTGTAATCTGGTTGTAAACATTTTTCATGGACTAAAATCTAAGAGAGGAGTATAAAAGCCTGACTTTTACAATTCACATATTTATTGTTAATAGTAAGATAATGATAGTTTGGTTTGGTCTGGTTTAAAGTGATGCAAAACCATTTTTTCTCCCTTCATAGGCGAGGAGGCCAAAAAAAGATTTAAAAAAATCTATGTGATACCTATATGTGATACCTATATGAGAATCAGCAAAGCACTGAAAAACAGAAGAGTGGTTTAGCATAGTATGTCCTTTCTTAGAACCATTTATAAAAAAGAAAAATGAGTCACAAGTGGAAACCTGATGATGACCAGCAACAGGAAGAGGCGGTAATACTGACCCTGGAAGCAGTCACAGAGGATGAAGATGACTCTGCGGTTCAGCCACACAACATTGATGCAGCCAGTGATTGCAATAGCTTCTCCTCACTTGACCAGTCAATCCAGCGACAACCCTCCATCCACCAGCAGACACACAACCACCATCCTCTCCAGCACTGCCAGATATCTGTGGGTGGTAATTGATGGTCAACTAAACTTCACAAGTCCAATTTAGAAAATTAGACTTTTCCTATCAGAGCACTCTACACAAATCCTAGTCCAGGCTCTTGTCTTGTCCAAACTGGACAACTGCAATGCTCTTCTGGCTGGAGTCCCTGCTGCACAACCAAACCTCTGCAGCTGATTCAGAATGCAGCAGCAAGAGTGGTCTTTAAAGAACCGAAGAGAGCGCACGTAACTCCTCTCCTCATTAGGTTACACTGGCTCACGGTTCAAAGCTATGCTCTTGGCCTACAAGACCACCACTGGCTCTGCCCCCTCATATCTTCACTCACTAACACAGACCTATGTTCCTACCAGATCCCTGCGATCTGCAAATGAACAAAGTCTGGTGGTACCATCCCAAAAGGAAAAAATCCCTCTCGCGTACTTTCTCTGGATCTGTTCTACATTGGTGGAATGATCTACCTGCTGCTACAAGATCAGCAGATTCTGTTGACATCTTTAAAAAACGCCTGGAAACACGTCTTTTCCATCAACACCTGACTGACAAACGCTGAATTCTACTTCCTTTCTATCAATTTCTTTTCTTACAAAAAATAAAATAAAAATCTTTCTTATTCTTAGCTTTGTATACTGTGCTGGGTCCTAACTGACTAGTTTTTTTGCACTTATGCTTTTTGTTACCTTGTGTTGTTAAAATTGCTTCCATTGTTTTCCTCACTTGTAAGTCGCTTTGGATAAAAGCGTCTGCTAAATGACTAAATGTAAATGTAAATGTAAGGCCAGCTCTAACAGGCCAATGAGGATGAACAAAGCCCTCTACCGACTTTTTATATGTGGTTTCTATAAATGTTGTCACATTTTGCACATACAGTTTACAGTCTGTAATTATTTGTTAATTAATAGAGCTGACTATTTTTGTATTTTATATATATATATATATTTTACTTAATGTAAGTCGATTTGGATAAAAGAGTCAGGTAAATGAATAAATGTAAACTATGTGTTGTTGATATACAGTAGATAACACTACCAATTATCAGTTTGTATTCTTTTTCTAAAAATATTATTTTAAATGTTGTATCTTCAGGCTTTTATACCAATAAGCAGCTTTATTTGTGAACCATCTTTTGAACATAAAATACAATTGTATAAATTGTGTTTTTGACTTACCATTGGTTCCCACTTGTTTGTGTGAGTCTTCTCTATCTTTGGGATTACCGTGGTGAGTAGTTTGTGAAATAGTTCTGGGCTGAGGCAAAAGTAGGCCCAGAATTGATCAGGATCAGCCTTGAGGTCTAATAAAAAAAAACGATAGATAAATAGATAAGATAAATCTGTGCTTTGCTCACTTAACTTTCAGTAAGGAGTCTGAAGCACTCCTTCTGAGCACTACGGATATATGTCAAACATCATTATGTTGACAGTGTTTTTATAAATGAGTGGGGAATTCAATTAAGATTTCTGTAGTCAAGTCCTAGAAATTTTGCAATCTTGCATCTTACAAGACAAACTGAGAAAGACAAAAGATACTTTAGAGCAAAGAAAAAATACAGCATATATTATAGATATATTTAGTATATATAGTATATTTTAGTAAGTAGTACAACATGGTATTAATAAAAATGTTGGTTTGTGTAAGATGTCAGTATGTTATACTATAGACTCAGGACACAAACAAATCATACAGATAGGCCTCTTGTATCACTTTGTATCACTTTGTATCACTACGTGGAGTGGGAGGTACAGCATTGCTCTACCATTGTCTGAGAAAATAAGCGCTTTGAGTGCCTACTATGTGGAAAAGCGCTATATAAATACCCCACCCCACACACACACACAAAAAAAGACCACTGTAACACAGCTGTAATTCAGAGTTCTGAAACATGCTTTAATATTTGCATGTTGGTAAATTCATTTTTATATATTTTATATTGATTTTTTTACACTGAAGTGCTGGTTACATTTATCAACCTCCCGTAAACATCTTGAACATATTCTGAGCTAGTTTATATTTTGCAGTGTCACCATGGCACAGCTCCTCTTTCATGTGTGTGAGACTGTACGTGTTACTTTTCACTATTGATACCCTGCCTTCTGTTTGTCGTCACACACCCACCTCCAGCATATGGCAGAAGCTGTGGAGTGGAAACAGAAGCAGACAGGCAAGGTCACGTTACATTTACTGTGAACACTGAGGAGACTCTAAAAACACAAATCAATGTCTCACAAAAACTTGTTCGACATAATTGTTATAGACAGTGTGGATTTACTCAAGGCTGTAAGTTGATTTCTTAAATGTACAATGATTAAAGTGGCCTATTCTTGAATGTCCTTTGTTTTACTTCAGTCAAACTAGCTGCTGTTAGTTTAGCTGAAGCTTATCCTTGCCTTAGAGGTGCACACAAAAATAGACTTTGTAATATGTAGTAGAATGTGTGTGACATGTTTTGTTCTATATTATGGTATAATTAGTTTTTGTTTTGTTAGTTTTTTTATGTCACACTTGATTGAGTTGATACAGTGGGTTGAATAAACTGAAAAAAGTTACTTTGGAAGAAACAATTAAAGAACAGGGAGATGCACAATTATAATACTTGCATCACAACAAAGTCATATGATTAAATAATGATTGCCCTAATTTTGCAAAATATACAATTTGCAATTATACAAATAATAAATTAAAGGAGACAATGAATACGCCTAAAATATATTTAATATTGTATTATAGGTTTTAAGAAGCAGGCACAGTCCAAGACTCATCAGGACTGTAAGTAGAGATTAGAGCTTGTCTTGGGAGGAAGACTTTAAAAGATTAGTAAGGAAATTTTTGTGAAGGAGGTTTGTGTCCCGTCGCTATAGGGCAGGCCTATTCAATTGGCGGGGCACATGTGACCCTGCGGGCGCCCCCTAGTGGCCCCACAACATCAGCACAATGACGTTAGGTGGCTGTCTAAAGGCAACATACTCAAGCCTTTCTGTGAGCTAATAGAGGAGATAAAAGTCTTCCTTCGTGACAGCAAACAAAAGAAAGCAGATACACATTTGAACTGCACAATGGACAACAACTTTATGTCAGATGTATGCATTCTGAGTGACATTTTCAAAAACTTAAATTATTTAAATATGGGACTTCAAGGCAGAGATAAAACTGTCATTGATCTTGTGGAACAGACGCGCACATTTCAAGTTAAACTGGATCTTGAGCGCAGGGCAAATGCTGCATTTTCCAATGCTTTGTAAATGCATCACAGCTCCGGCTCAAGTCACAGCAGCGATGACAGACTTTATAACAAAGCTGAAATATAACTTTGCCAGTCGACTATATGGGCTCGCACTGCCAACTGAGGTGATGCAATTTGCTATAGCCCCTTTCACTGTTCCTACAGACGGGGATTTGTCCACCCGAGCAAAGGAAGTGGTCCCTTCTATTGACGAGGGACAGTTCATACTCGAGCTTGTTGACATGCAGTCTTGTCTCACAATGATACAAGAGCTGCGCACAAATGGCCCTTGGATCAACATACATGTGTGAGTCAAGCTTTTCGCACATGAACTCAGTAAAGAGAAACATGCACTGTTCCTTGGCTGATACCACACTGCACCATTACCTTCGTATTGCATTGACTTCTTATGAGCATAAAATCACGGATCTTGTTCAAAACAAAAAATGTCACTTCTCACACTAAGGCTGACATGTTGTTGAATAGTTATGGAATAATTCATGTTGATGAACAAATATTATGTTGTTTACTCTTTGTGCAGTAGTTCTTGATTGAAAGTTAGATTCTTATTACTTGTTCTTGCACAATATTATTTTTTTGTTTCTTTTAATTACAAAACGGGTTTAATGACCAAGAGGTGAACCAAATTTAAAATCTAGCAGAAATACATGTTTTTTGTATGTTTATGCACTGAGATTGAAAATAAATAAGCATTGATTATTTCTTGCTTACACTCAGTTGTAATGATTAATGTTGTTTGTTCTCTTTCTTGCTCTCTCTCTGAAATTGTTTGGCCCTAAAATGTTCCATGTGTTTAAAATCTGGCCCAATTGAATTTGTATTTGAAGGGGCCTGCTATAGGGTCTGATAAAATGTATGTTTTATTTTAATTAGTCTCAGTCCCTTTAAACTCTCCCAGGTCCACTGTGTTCTGATTGGTCAGTGGGACCTCTCTGTACATGAATTACTGTGATTGTCTAATGCAGAGCTTCTGGCCTTGGTCCTGGCTGAGCGCTCTTCTTACTCTCAAACTGCATTTAAACATGGTCCAATTGTGAGACCGGTTGGGCTGGAGTCATTTGTCACTTTACAATCCTGTACCATGAGCCATTTGAGGGGCTGAGGGAGTTACAGTCTTGTGTTCTGTCAGGTTGCATCTTTGTGTTGCGTATATTGTGGATGATCCAGGTTTGTCCATATTTGAGCACCGAGACTAAGAATTCCAAGTATTGGCTTTTATTACAAAACATAATTCCAGAAATATTAGCTAATTCTTAAAACACTTTTTATATACATTTTATACAAACCATAATGCATTGCAGCCTAACAGTCCCTACCTCTCATGTGGTCCCTTGGGTAAATGAATTGCATACCAGTGGTTTATTAGAATAAAAAGAAAGCTGTAATGACATCACACAAGTGGGCAGAAGATGAAGCCATAAAATCCATATGCAAAGAATGTTAAAGTAGGAACAAAGCAGGGTAAGAAAGTACATCATCAATGCAGAGCAGCCTGTAATTATAATTATACAGCTGCCTGACACAGCTGTCACCAACTTAAAGAGATGATCATTTTCTAATCAAGAAAAAACTCTTTTATTCACGTCACTGAATGGAATCTCTTGTGAGAAAGAACAATGTCTTTATGTAGAAATCTTGTGTGCTAATTAGACTTTATAAATGGTAAATAGTTGCATGTAAGTGCTGGGCATCTTTATAATTCAATCTAAATTTAGTTATTTTACATTCATTGAAATAAAAATGTCAATCAAAGAAAACTTTCACTTTAGCCAAGGTCTGAATACATTACATTGTCCATCTCTGAAATCACTTACTGGTCATTAAAAGTATAAATTTGCCATTTTATGGTGGTGCCTAAATGTTTGTACTGGACTCATAGTACCCTTAAATGTATTGTGGAAAGTAATGACCAAATGCTGTCATCATGTATTGTGCTAAAAGAAAAAAGAATGTTGGATGAGAAAGAGAGCAGCATTTTAATATAACCAGAACTTGCATGAGGGACCAGGCACCTCTATAGACACAATATTATCTTTAATAATGTTTGTGGAGGTTCTCAGTCATCCAGGACATACTCAAGAAAGGCTCAGAGAGGCGTGTTACATGGACCAACTGTAAAACAGGGCATGAGAATTATTTTTGGTCCTGTACAACTGCTTGAGTCATTTCAGTGACTGAGGGAGTTCTTTGAAAGAAAAATGTTCCGATAGGCTGCGTGTTTAGAATTTGGATTTTGTATATTGTGGATTGCCCAGGTTTGTCTCTATTTAGGTTAGGATACATTGTTTGCTTGATGATTGTTGAAATTTCAATGGTCCTTCTGTCTATGATTAAACAATGTACGGTTTGTCCAAGTCATTTGGAAATTTGTGATTTTCAAATTTTTTGGATAATGTTTGAAGCTCAACATCCCCACAATAATCAATCTCATGATTCTGAAAAACGTCTTCTGTATTAATTTACTTATTTATTATCAAGAACACAGAAGAAGAAATAGTGAATAGTTTTAACAAATGAGAATACTTTTTTAAGCCTAATGCAGAGGTTGAAAGTCCAACAATTTTATAAAGGGTCTCCAGATATTGGGTTTCTCTTTGCATGGAATGTAACTTTTTGCAGATAGGTAAGGAATAACGCAATTAGCATCGACAGGAAAAGGACCTAATGTAGAAATACTCAATTTGTGCCACGAGATCAACTGATAAGCTACTGCTGTACCGTCTGGCCCCAGTAGGCCCCAGTCTTTCTCAAACTGTTCTTATTTCTACATGGTCTATTATAACATCCTCTTGTTGGTGTGACAGAACAGTTACGCCTAAAAAAACAATATTAACACCATAATAACACAATTAGATGAAGACATTGACGTAAAAATCAGTGCCAAGGAAATTGTTCAAAAGATTCAATAAGTCAACTTTATAGAACTTACTAGTAAAAAGTAAAAAGAAGACATGTGGACAGCCCTTTTCTCTTCCACTCCTCAGGTGGATAATACAGAATACATTTGTAGACACGGTCATCGGGGGCTGGCTACAACAAAATGAATAAGCAGAACAACAGAACCTGAAGTTTTTACAACCAGTTACACATTTCTTAGGTGTCCAGAGATACACTGCGGCCCTTGCACTCTCTTCTCCACAGAGTGAAGCAGTAATAACAGACGATAGATGAAGACCGGTGATTGAGGAGGAGGAAGCAGCGGGTAGTCCCTTCGACGATAATTCAAGTTTAATCGGGGCTCTGCAGGCAGGCTGACACACACGCACACACTCACACACACACACACTCACACACACACACACACACACTCATAGCAGTGTAATGTTATCAAACCACAGCAAAAAGAACGCTGCCTAGAACCTGAATTACACTGATTGCAGAGGTTTTCCTTGATAAGAAAGCGAAGCGTAGCGGAATGGTGTTTACATGAGGCGGTCTGATACAAGCCACTATCTGCTCAAAAAGAAAACACCATATCAGTTGCATTCAGCTATGTTTAGAAAAAAAAAGTAAGTGTGACAAGTGTGAAAAGTGTAGGACGGCAGCATTCACCAAAAAGATGAGATAATGGTTGCTACGGTGACACTGATTGGACAGATTGGAAAACTTGCAAAAAAGATGAGTCTAGACGTATAGATTTGTGATCATTTGGAATACATAAAGCAGGCAGACAACAGAGAAGAGATATGAAGGACTGTTGTGGCACGATTCGAAAATTAGACCCCACTCAATAACAGTGTAACAAGTGACACTGAAAGTACAAAACAGAAAAGAAAAAACATCAACTAATGCCCAAATGTTGTTATAAAATACGACAAACTATACATAAAATTAGGAATAATTACAATTTGGTTCAGTTGGTTTTAGCTGATAACTTCGCTACATCTGAGACGATCAGAACCGATTGCAGTGATTACTGCAACTTAATCAAAGCACTTTACCATTTATTGTGGCTCTGTTTTATTTTTTAGGAAATGTTTCTTTTGTGTGTGTGTATGAGAGAGAGAGAATGTTGATTTTTTTAGCCCAATATGACTTCAGAAACATCAGAATTTGTAGCGTTAATATATCTGTATATCCAAGTTTTTTTTTCCGGGGTATACAGGGACTTAACAGTCTTCTTGCTAGTATTCAGAAATGCTCTAAAATATAATTGTTGATGTGGTTAGCACTCATGGGTCAAATTAAGAAGATTGTGGGACCTTTCTGTATCGAGTTTTCAAATGAATGCTAAAAGAAAATTTATAATTATTCTTGTGTTACAGATGGTGTTTGTGGTTTATTTGGCCTTCATTTGAGTATCTGATGGCTGAGGTGCAAATTCTCACAGTCCTCCTTTTTTAGTTCTATGGTAGCCCTGGATGGACATCATAGTGTCTATTAACAAATCCAGAGGAAACAGGTCTGATGGTGATTTAATATTTTTAAGCAATTTAAAACTATTTATTTTGTATATTTTCATACAAAATTTTGTGTTCAAATAACAAAACAACATTGTCCTTCATCAATGAGTTCTATGGAGTTTATCTTTCCATGATCCATGAGGGTGTTATTTTGATTAGATGATACGATAATAAAAACAGACTGACTGATGTATTTCATTTGGCTCAACTGTACACTAAAACATTTTTCAGATTTAGTTTTCAATGCGGCCCTGCATAACTTTTAGTCAGCAGATTATACTGATCTCATGTAAGGGAACCATCAAAATGATTTTGAGAATATATATTTTTGGGTTAAAAGTTACTTGATGCTACTTAATTTTAACGCATGCCACAGTAATCTGTGCCAGTAATATTATGGTTTACCACTAGATGGAGTCATGAGCTAATGCTAAGTGGCCCTGGGCTTAGGAAAACAGAATATTACCAATCCAAAAGACCTATTAGAATGTGTTGGTATTGGTGTGTATGAACAGGTATTTTCTGGGGGTTGTAGCAAAAGGATTTATTATTTCCTAAGTAATTATTAATTTAACTATCACTATTTTTTATTCAACGACAATAAAATAAATGATAAAGTCAATCAGATATCGATTACATTAAAAAATAAACATTACAATTACTGAACCAGCTTTGATATTTTGGCTCAAAGTTTGTTTTTTTTTCAACACGGCCAATTGTAACATCTTGTTTAAGTGACGCACAATAATGGTTCTGTGGCATGACCCCTTGACGTTTTGACGACATACTCTAAATATTGCTATTTGATATTAATTAAAGCATGATTTTCTCTCCATGGATTTTATAACTGCTTGATCATCACGAGTCAATCGCTTGCCTAAATGTTGGGCAAGATCAGCAAAATTCCACAAAGTTTAGATCAAAGGTGTTTTGTGATATGGGAGCAAATCTAACCGGCATATATCACTCACGATCACAGATACTCGGATCTGCACAGGTTTACTTCAAAGCCAATCCATCTATAGCTTCCAAGTATTTGCTTCTCCTGTTTTCTCATTCAGGAAGCACTGAATGTAAGATGAGAACAAATTGCGACCCACCCATTTAGTGAGGCATCTTCACTTTGACATAAATCACCTCTTTAAGGCCTCCTTCAAAAAAAAAATGAATAAATAGTCCTTTCTCTGTCCATAATTTAAAGGTTTAGTTGTTTTGTAATAATCTTGGTAAAACAATCATTTTAATAAACTCTCCTTTGTCCTGTCCTTTGTGCCAGTCTTAAGTAGAGTAGCAGGTTCCACCTTGCCAGGTCCATTTTTTTTTTTGCTGTCAGTGTGTCGTAATTTACTGATATTATGTTTTTAATGCGTTTTTGGTTGTTGATTCCCAGGTATTTGAGTTCATTCCACGTGTTTTTTTATTTGACATTATTATCTGGATTGTACTAGTATGTTAACATCTGAGATTTATGGGAGTTTTGTCTGTAACCTGAACAAGCACTATATTCTTGTTCAGGTTACAGACAAATGACCTGGTTGCCCCAGATATATTAAAATATCATCAAAAACGTGTTTTGTTCTTCTTGGTTCACCTTGATACCATAAACACTCACCTAAAGGATTATTAGGAACACCATACTAATACTGTGTTTGACCCCCTTTCGACTTCAGAACTGCCTTAATTCTACGTGGCATTGATTCAACAAGGTGCTGAAAGCATTCTTTAGAAATGTTGGCCCATATTGAGAGGATCTTGCAGTTGATGGAGATTTGTGGGATGCACATCCAGGGTAGGAAGCTCCCGTTCCACCACATCCCAAAGATGCTCTATTGGGTTGAGATTGTGACTGTGGGGGCCATTTTAGTTCAGTGAACTCATTGTCATGTTCAAGAAACCAATTTGAAATGATTCGGTTTGTGACATGGTGCATTATCCTGCTGGAAGTAGCCATAAGAGGATGGGTACGTGGTGGTCATAAAGGGATGGACATGGTCAGAAACAATGCTCAGGTAGGCTGTGGCATTTAAACAATGCCCAATTGGCACTAAGGGGCCTAAAATGTGCCAAGAAAACACCCCCCACACCATTACAACACCACCACCAGCCTGCACAGTGGTAACAAGGCATGATGGATCCATGTTCTCATTCTGTTTACGCCAAATTCTCACTCTACCCTTTGAATGTCTCAAAAGAAATCAAGACTCATCAGACCAGGCAACATTTTTCCAGTCTTCAACTGTTCAATTTTGATGAGCTCGTGCAAATTGTAGCCTCTTTTTCCTATTTGTAGTGGAGATGAGTGGTATGAGTGGGGTCTTCTGCTGTTGTGGCTTAACAAATGCTTTGCTGCGTACCTCGATTGTAACAACGATTATTTCAGGCAAAGTTGCTCTTCTATCAGCTTGAATCAGTCGGCCCATTCTCCTCTGACCTCTATCATCAACAAGGCATTTTCGCTCACAGGACTGCCACATACTGGATGTTTTCCCATTTTCACACCATTCTTTGTAAATCCTAGAAATGGTTGTGTGTGAAAATCCCAGTAACTGATCAAATTGTGAAATACTCAGACCGGCCCGTCTGACACTAACAACTATGCCATTCTCAAAATTGCTCAAAATTGCTCAAAATCACCTTTCTTTCCCATTCTGACATTCAGTTTGGAGTTCAGGAGGTTGTCTTGACCAGGACCACACCCCTAAATGCACTGAAGCAGCTGCCATGGGATTAATTAATTCGATTCTTGCATTAATGAGAAATTTAACAAGTGTTCCTAATAATCCTTTAGGTGAGTGTATATTGTCATTCTGCCTGATACATTGAGCTATAAGGTTCAATAAAGATAGCAAATACATTTTAAGGTCCCTGATCCTGCATTAATTAATATTATAGACCTTGTATTACTACCAAGAATTTATCTGAGAAATGTTATCATAGTTTATCTGTTTAAGAAGGGCCAGTCCCAATATATCTGCTTGATCATTGTTCTTCTGAATATGATCAATTATTTGTAGTGCATATTGGCTCAGCTGTCCAATTAACGTAAGGTTGGTTGTTCAATTACCGCTTCCTCCAGTTCATAATGTTGTGTCCTTAGTTAGTGTCTGTGGCACCGTTGTATGAATGTGTGTGCTGGTCAGAGTCTTTATGGCTGCCACGTCGCCACCACCTGTGTGTGACCG